>JAADVW010000095.1:0-69718 GCA_023335875.1 Elongisporangium prolatum
AATGGGCTCCATTATCTCGCTGAGTTTCCCAGACCGCTTGCGAATCTTTCAACCAGAACGCAGAAGAAGCACTGAAAGTCCATGAAATAAACAGACAAACAGCAACTACAGTGTCATCAACATGGATTATGGTGATCCATGTTGATGATTTTGTAGTTGCACGAATGTCGTTTGTGTCCGACTGGAGCAACATTTTTCTGCATCTGCGTTGCTCAAAATCAGGGTAAATATTTTTCAGCTGTTATCGAAAGAAGGTTGAGTGACTCACGTCGTTGTCATGTCTGCTCGGAAGCACTTGAGTGGCTCGCGTGGCAAGTCAACACCGGACGACGCTTAGGAACTGATACTACAGTATTAATACTGCATTGTGGACATGGATCGCGAGTAAACGATGCGTCCAACAGAAGACGGAGCTCGCGGTCGATCCGTATGAAAGCAGCTCGCTTTACTTTGTTTACGCCGCTCCAGTTTAGGCGTGTAAAACATTACGCCGGTCAGAAAAGCGCTTCTGTCATGCGGCCTCGTGTCAGGCGCTGGGCTCTAACGCGTGAAGACAGTAAGACTTTCGAATGGTGAATTGGTCACTCGATCTGGTTGTTGCCAGCAGCAGAGCGACAGACCTAACTAGCTAAAATGGGCTACTCGTTTCTTTCTCTCCGAAATGAGAAACAGACGAATGTCCATGGTCTATCCGGACGGTAAAAGCGTGCTCAGGACGCTTTTACGGAGTTCTCTTCCGTTTGCGATCAGCAAGGATCGCAAAATACAGTCTCATCTGTATGTTAACGTGACTCAGTTCGTCAATAATCTGCAGTCAAGTGCATCATGTAAAGAATGGGCCCAGAGCCATTACACAGCTGGTTAAGAGCTTCCTCCAAAGACTGGAACTTGCGTATGACAGCGATAAAACCAGGCCAATCTTAGCAGCAGGTGCCTGCACGATCCAGGTGAATTGATTGAACTGTGATAGAGCTAACAGGTTAAGAGACACACAGATGGGACGATAAGGAATGCCAACGCTATCCTTAGTCCAATTGAACAGTGGAACATCGGGAAGAGCCAAGCGCAAGTGCATTCGCTGCATCTTTGCATCACCAAACGACGTCGCGTTCTGGAAAGAGATGTTGAAGGAATCGTCCAGCTCCCAGAGCAGCCAGCAGCTCATTGTTCAATTTTGGTTCAAGCCAGCAAACCATCTTCTTCTTGATCAGATATGAATCTCGCGCGGATTATTGCTGTTGTACTAGTCTCGGTAGCCTTGAGCACCTCGGTCGACGCTACCTTCGGTGTATCCGGCTACGATACAAGCGATATTTCCTCAGTAATCAGCACCCTCGCTGACTCCTCGACCTCAACTCCGTGCCCAAGCACGAGTACTTCATCGACCACGAGTACAACATCGACTTCCTCCACACCATGTCCCAGTTCAGGCAGCTCGTCCAACTCTTGGACTTCCACTGGTATGTCGGGCACGTCCACCGGTACCTCGGGCTCCAGCATCAAGTCCACTGGAACGTCGACTGCCACCGGAACCTCGACTGACACGACGACGCCATGCCCCAGCTCAGGCAGCTCGTCCAACTCTTGGACTTCTACAGGTACTTCTGGCACCTCGACCACGGGTATTTCTACTTCAACGGGTATCGTGACCGACACCGGTTTCTCGACTTCCTCTGGTACTTCACAAACTTCTACGGAAACAATGTCGAGTGTAATGGGCAGCACTGATGAGACTGAGATCAGCGAGGCTACAACAACGCCTACTACTGAGTCGACTGAAGATACGGCAAAAGTGTCTTCTGCAACCGGTATCTCAGATGAAACGGAGACATCGGAGTCGACTGATAAAACTGAGACTTCGACCTCCACGGATGAGACGGAAGAAACCGAAATGATTCAATCAACTTCTGCCACGACCTCAACCGAGTCGGCTGATGGCACGACTGATGGCACGACTGAAGTGTCTTCTGTTTCTGTGACTGGTTCCTCATTTGAGACGAAGCCTTCGGACGAGACCGATGAGACTGATGAAACCGAGAATATCGAAGCAACGCCAAGCACAAATTCGTCTAAGATCACGTCTGAGACCACGGCGACTTCAACTACTAACAAGGAATCAACGCCGTACGCTAGCTCGGACAGCTCGTCCAGTGCAGAGACATCCCCTCGTGCTTCTGGTCCTATCGAGTCAACGGACACGTCAACTGAAACATCGATCACTTCTACCTCAAGTACGACTCCTTGCCCAAGCTCGTCGTCGGACTCGACGAACTCAAGCACCAAGTCTTCGAGCGGCAAGTCATTCACGTCCTCGAATGGTAACTCCAACACCAAGTCCTCATCTTCTACTTTGAACACGACTCCTTGCCCAAGCTCGTCGTCGGACTCGACGAACTCAAGCACCAAGTCTTCGAGCGGCAAGTCGTTCACGTCCTCGAATGGTAACTCCAACACCAAGTCCTCGTCTTCTACTTCGAGCAAGACTCCGTGCCCGAGCGGTTCGAGAGGCAAGCGCAACCTCCGTAGTCTATAAGTCTATAGTAAGCGGGCAAGCTTCTGTGCATGCTTGTACTAGTACTACGTAGTAGACAAGAAGAGAATTGTCTACAAAGCATACATAATCGTACATGATCGATCTTCTATCATTTCTTTTGCCAGTACCATATCGTCAGCGACAGTGTTTCCGTCATGCGTTGCGACTTCGAATGATCTGCTGATGACAAATCATCTCAACAAGATGTTTCGTAAGTTTGAATCAAACCAAATTCAGAAATAAACAAAGTATGTAATAGTCGCATTCAATTGCTACTTACACACGCAGGAAACTCTCAGTCACATCTTACATCAAAAGCAGTAAGGAATGCCGGAAAAAGGACGCAATGATCCCGTGGTTTCTCTGAATTTTGCAGGCACGATCACTCACAGCTCTGTCTCCTTGTACGAAGCTCCAATTGGGCCGCTCGAGTATTCAGCAGAAAGAAAACTGCTCGTCATGTCGTCTGAGCTTTCCATCTCAGATTCGTCCGCGAATCCCTTGCGATTCATCATGCCAACGAATTCTTCGAAGCTGATCACACCATCACCGTTTGCGTCCACTTCGTTCATCACTTCTTGTGCTTGCTCTTCACTACCCATGAATTGGACAAGATCCGCTTTTGTGATAACTCCCTGCTTCTTCGTGTCGAAGTAGTTAAAGGCATTTACAAGGTACTCTTCCTTGTTGGCCAGGTTTCGCTTCATTGTTGCAGCAAGAAATTCAGGGTAGTCCACAAGACCGTCACCATCAATATCGATACCTTTCACCAATTCGGTCACTTCTTCTTCAATCATGCCGTGGCCCATTCCGTGAAGCGCAGCAGCAAGTTCAGCAACGGTGATCACGCCATTTCCGTCAGCATCGATGGCCATAAACTGATTCTTCAACTCTGCGATTTCAGACTCAGTCATTTGGTCGGCAATAACACCCAATGCGGCCTTTTTGAGTTTGTTGTGTCCAGTAAAGCGTTTCAAGCTCGTAAAAATGTTTAAGTTCGCCGAAAGCTGGGTACTTGGTGCAGCACCAGAGAGCCATGGATGGCGCAAAGCCTCCTGGGCTGTCAATCGCTTTGACGGCTCGACCAGCAGCAACTTACTGATAAGATCCTTTGCTTCATTACTGACTGAAGTCCATTCCGGGGAATCGAAGTCGTAGCGGCCAGCGCGCACCGATGCAAAAATCTCCGGGTCAGTGTCTCCGTAAAAAGGAGGGTATCCACAAAGCAGAATATACGTGATGACGCCAATGCTCCATAGATCGCAGGACTTGTCGTAATGACGTCCAAGCACTTCAGGTGCAATGTAGTACGGCGTACCTACACGGGTGGTCATCACACCAGCCGATAGTCCGTCGTCCATTCGAGAGAGACCGAAATCAATGACTTTGAGTTCAGCGTCCTCAGCAGTCGTCTCAAACAGAAAGTTTTCAGGCTTTAGATCGCGATGGCAGATATCACGGTCATGGCAGTGCTTGACAGCATCGCAGATTTTTCGAACCAGAACGGCTGCGTCCGCCTCACTGTAGTGTCCACGCGCGATAATTCTGTCAAAGAGTTCACCGCCCGTGCAAAGCTCGGTCGCCAGATGGAGATGGCGGTTGCCTTCAAACACGTCGTATAGTTTGATAATGTTGGGGTGGTCCAGAGTCTGTTAGTCAGCAAGCCCATCATCAGATCAACCAACAATACCATACATGTAGCATTATCAAGTACACGTACACGAAGGATGTTGATCTCGCGGCGCATGGTTTCTGGGCGACTCACTTTCGCCTTCGGGATCGTTTTAATGGCGACCTTGACGCCATTGGCCTTGTTGATACCCACGCGCACGGTTCCGTAGTGGCCTGACAGCAGGAATACATCCACAATTATCAGATTCCAGTTGAAAATCGTGCGGTATTTGACACAAACTTCCTACCGTGGCCTAGTTCCTTTTGCTCGATATCGTAGAACTCGTTCACGTCACGCAGCTGGCCTGTAATCTATAGAAAAAAAGCAAGCAGTGCTCAGCACGTCTTCATCCATAGATCCACCACCACAGAGTCACCCTGGCTTACCAGCTCCTTGAATGCCTTGCGCTCGCGTGTAGCAGGGTTGGCGTGACGTGTCCCGGGGGCTGCAGCTGGAGCCGGAGGTGCGGTACGTTGTGCCACCTGGCCGGCCACAGGGGGAAGCGGCGTGGCGTGGCCCTGGTGCCCGCGTTTCCCCTGTGCACGCACATTGGGGCCGCGTCCTCCCTGCGGGCCGGAGTTGCTGCTGCTGCTGTTGCCCATGCTGCCGCCTGCTATCGTGTCGTTCCCTTCTTGCCTTTCCAGCGACTGACGAAGTGCGCGCTTTCCCTTTGCTCCCCGTGATTTATTCGCTGTCGCAGGGCCGAGAGAGCTGGGTGCATCCGATCGGAATAGACAGGGTATGAAATGTCACAAACCAAAAAATCTTCAAGTGAGTATATGATGATGATGATGGGGGGATCAGCCCAGACACTCTGGGTTCGTTGATTATGCCATGTTCTAAGGAGAATCGATGACGCCATGGACTCAGTATTAATGCTCTGCTGCGCCATCAGCATCCGGAGCTTCAGCACCTTGCACGCGGTTCCATGGGAGTAGGGTCTGCAGGAACAGCAGCAATGGGTTGGCGTCTGCCGGCAGGTTGCCCGCATCAATCTGGCCCTGAATCTCTGCGATCTGTGCCAGAGCGTGCTCGTCCATTGGCTGGCCGTTCGGTAACTGCGGCGGCTGCATCATCGGATGATCAGCGGGAAGTGTCGTAATCTCATCGCTGTAATCTGCAATAATCAAGTCGTATTAGCTCACGTGGTCCGATATCGAGAAGATGCATCTGCTTACCGCTGGCAACCGCACGCTGGTACTTGTGGAGCGCCTCTCGCAGCTTCAACACTTGCGGGTGGGCCGAAAACAGAGTTGGCGAGTTCGCTGCAAGCTGCGCACCCTGAAGTAGAAACGTCTGCACGTCGTTGACCTTCCAGAGCGAAAAGTTGCGCGTGACGTAAATGTCCAGCAAGTGATCCAGCAGACCATCGTCCTGCAGCGATTTCGCGTTGGCAAAAGTTCGGCTCATCATGATAGGTTGCCAGGATGCTAATCAATATGCGCAAAAGTCCAGGTTCAGCTCACTGTAATCCCAGCGGTTACGATGACAATACCAGAGGAGAAATTGACCGAGATTTTCTGCAGAAGAGGCTTGAGCACTGACGGGAACTTAATCAATGCGATAGCCAAGAGTTCCTTCGCTTGTTCCGTATTACCTAGGAAGAAACTGCGATCAAACATGTCAGTAGTTTCAGGCAGAATCGATGTCAGTATCGATACATACTGGGCTAGCGCTAAAGAGAACTGCAAATTGGGCAGCTCAGCAACGGTGGTGACTTCGGCTGGCTTCTTAATCGATTTTCTCTTCGACGATTCGTCAGAACGCTTGATTCGATCCACAGCCTCGATCTTGGAGTTGCATAAATCAACCAGAAACTGGCATTGGCGAGACGTCAGTGCGTAGTAATCAATGGCGAGGAGAATGTTCATGGGATCGCCTTGAGGATCCAGACCCAGCAGCAGCTTGGCTGTTTCGAACGCGCTTCGCATGCATCCGCGTCGACCGACTTGCTTGGTCAGTAAAAACAGAGCGCGGTAAAACGCATCGTTATGCTCGACGTGGAAGTCCATGCGACAATTGCCCTGGGTGACATCGAACTGATCGGCCCAGGCCAATTCCAGCACGTACATGCATCGCTTGATGCAGTCCGAGGCATGGTCCATCTGGCCATGGTGCTGAAAAACTTCGCTCATCTGGAGCAGCGCGTCAATGTGGAACGGATACCGTTGCAAGAAATGCCCGATGAGGTTGGGATCGTGCGTTCGCTGGAGAATCTCAAACTCTTCTTGAGCCTATGTGAAAATATTCACTAGTGAGTAGTATTCACTAAGTATGCCCTCTAAAGACGACCCACATGCATACCTTCTTGTACGCAATGGACCACGTGATCTCAAAGTACTGGCACAGACTGTTCCACGACGGTCCCTTTGGCTTGTTCGCACGAGTCCATCGGATGCCGCCACCGACAAACGTAGGCGGACGCGGCCATTCATCTAGCGGTGTTACGATGGACACCTTTTTGGTCGTTTTTCGAGCCACGTTTCTGTGATATTTGACAACACAACGCTACATATTAATATGACAAAGCCATACGCAGATGCCCAGACTTCTTACCGTGGATCTCCCCGCTGCCGGTTTCCGATGCTTTCGCGAGTGCCCTTGACCTGCATACACGGTAATGAGAAGGGGATACATTGCGCAAGCAAAGCAACATGGCTCCGTCATACCCCAAAGATGCGTTTCATCTCTTTGTCGGCGTTAACCATCTTCAGATCGACAGCAAAGAGACTATTCTCATTGTGATTGCGGTAGGATCGCACTTCTTCGACGCCTAAATCGCTTGTCTGCGTAGTAAGCGCATTCAGAATGGCATCCACTTGCCCCTCCGACTCCTTTCGATCATTGGTGTCAGTTTGGTTCTTCTGACCACCCTTCTTCTTCTTCCCTTTGCTATAGAAGCAGTCGCAACTTCAGCATAAAAATTCCATGAGCAATGCACCAAGCATACCTTTTCTTCTTGGAAGCGCTGCTCGGTGGTGTAGCAGCCACAACGACTGGCTGTTTGACCTGTTCTTCTTCCTCTTCATCCTTTTCCGACGCGTCACTTTCTGAATCCGAATCGGCTAGAAACGCAAAGCCTGCATGCGCAGGACGCTTGGTCTCAAGCTCTTCCTCGCTTTCGCTTTCTTCCTCCAGCGTCTCATCATTCAATTTGTCCTGCACCTTAGCTGCGAGACGCTTCGCATGACGGGCCGACCTACAGATGCAGCGCAGCAAGCAGAGTGATCAGACAATATGCGTCACTGAGCTGCTCGAGTCTGCGCCTCACATGTTCCAGATTGACAATGGGCGGTGCGAACAAGGAGTAGGCAAAAACGTACCATTTACGCTGGTACAGTTACATCTGAAGTAACAGTTTGTATTGTGCTTAAATTACATGGGCTGCGCTAAGCTGAGATCGATGTGGTCGTACTCAACGCAGCCAATGAGCGTCTCGGGCAGCTCGCTCTCATCCTGGCCCTCTACCACAAAGCCCATGTCTACTTTGAGAGCAGTGGACTGGGATCGGCAGAGCGATGAGACGTGTTTGGCAATGCGGTCGGAGGCCACATCCACGACGACCTCAAGAAAGTGCAGACCTTGGAAGTATGTGGTCGCGAGCCCGTGCGAGAGGATCACAGGCTTGGCACCAACGCTTTTCTTGACGACCCAAGGACCCTCAGGGATGGAGGGAATGAGCTTGAAGCGCTTCTTCCGAAAGTCGTTGTCGCCAAGCAGGAATCGCTCCCACAGCTCGAGACCTTCAGAGTGCAAGCGAACACTTGGCGTGCACTCTTTCTTTCGTGCAAAATACTGCACGCAGGCCACAAGCGGGGAGCCAGGAATGATGAGTGTGACGACAAACAGCTGCGGCATGTCGTTGCCGAACTTGGTCTGCGCCTTGTACGCAAAGCTCTTGCTGGAGTGACAGATGTGGAAGAGATCCTCATGGTTGTTGCTACTGAAGAGCTCAAACCATACCAGTTCAAATACTGCATGCGATACAAAGAGATGCACACATGAGTTAATTATCGATGTTTTGATCGGCAATGGAAGAGGAGAGATCGACTTACGTGGTGACTCGGTTGTGACTTTCACCTTGTCATTCAAGTAGCTCTTGGAGCGGACTTTAAAGGTCGACCAATCGGGCTCGAGCCACATTTTCCGAAGCGTCGCACTCTGTTGTGTGCATGTGCTCACCTGCTGGGTCCAGGACTTGAACATAACAGGTGATTTCTGCGTAGGTGATCCATTCGAGCTCTTGCAATCGGTGCCTACATAGTCAGATAACGTGCGTCAGCTCCACCGTGTGTCGATAGATTACAAGATTCATTTGGACTCTCTACCAGTGACTGGCGCTTGTAGGTCCAGCTGCAGGACGCTGGGCTTTTGGTTGGACGTCGCCATGGTCGCACGTGGGAGGAAATCTTGAAGTGAACAGGATGGCTGAGCTCGGAATTCTTTGGGCGCTCGTCCGTGCCAGACGGTCGCTCCAGCTTTATCTGCTCCTTATCCGAGAGCTAATTATGGGCTTCCGCGTTCGACAAGACGCACGCAGTTGCCTTTTCAAACTGCACCCATTCCCCACTTGAAGTTACGAACCACGAGGTTCAATGCGATTCAATGAATTGTAGAGTGAATTGATGTGAAACGACGCGAACCGTACGTAGACGTGTCCCCCCGTACGACGTGCACTTGCTCATTCTCAACGTCGCGATTAAAGGACCGGCATCATGACGGCCAAGGCGGAAGCACAGGCGTTTGATCCGCCAGCAGTCGTGCCCCCACCGGCAGTGCTGTCGCCTAGAGAGGCCCAAATGAAGATCCGCCGGTTCTCGGGTCGGCCCATCAAGAAGTTTGGGCATAGTGTATCCCCGTTGGATCCAGCTGACCATCGCTCTGGCGTGCACACGTCCGAGTTCCGTGGGTTGTACAACTTGGCCATGATCTGCGGCGCGCTGTACTCATTGAACACAGCTGTGAACAACATGCTGTCTCATGGTGTGCTCTCGGATCCCAAGCTGCTGCTGGCGGTGTTCTACTCGCACCATTTTATCGAGGTCATCGTCACCATCCTCATCCAGGTGCTGTACTCATACACGGCATTGATCCCGGTATACATGGCCAGCACGCAGTGGTTCTCGGGCCGCTTGCTGGTCAACATCATGCACCACTTTCTACAAAGCGTGCTGTTTGTCTTCACAGTTGTGTTTATCATCTACCGCGATTGGAATACGATCCACGCCATGTCAGCGTTCGTCGAGGGCGTCGTACTCTTGATGAAGATGCATTCGTACATCCGAACCAAGCTGGAGCTCGCGCGTGAGAGCAAATCGAAGCCTGAAATCGACTTTGTGAACTACACGGTGTATCTTCTCCATCCGACGTTGGTCTACGAGCCGAAATATCCACGAACAACTCACATCCGCTGGGGATATGTTGCCGAGAAGTTCATTGCAAATGCACTCGCGATCTCGACGCTCTACCTCATCGTAACGGACTATATGTTGCCTCGGCTCGAAGACTCGGGCATTGAGAATCCCGTGCTGGTGATTTTGAGTCTGCTTCTTCCGTTTCTGGGGAGCTATTTGCTCATCTGGTTCATCATCTTTGAGTGTATCTTGAATGGATTCGCAGAGCTGACATATCTTGCCGACCGTGATTTCTATGGCGATTGGTGGAACTGCACAACGTTCGATGAATTCGCGCGCAAGTGGAATAAGCCCGTTCATGAGTTCTTACTACGGCATGTGTATTTGGAATCTCTTGAGACGTACAAGCTGACGCGTCGATCGGCAACCATGCTGACGTTCTTCGTCTCGTCGCTCTTGCACGAGTGCGTGTTTGCGATCATTTTCCGCACTGTGAAAATGTACTTCTTTTGCCTGCAAATGCTTCAAGTGGTTCTCATTCTCTACGGACGTGGACTCAAAGGAACACGCTTGGGCAACTACACTTTCTGGTTTGGAGTGATCCTCGGTCCTCCATTACAAGCTGTACTGTACTGCCGCGAGTACCACGGTGGTGAGCCTATTTTCATGAACCTTGTGGTTCCTACGATGATCGCAGGCTTTGGTGGAGTACTTGTCGGCTCTTTGGCGTGCATGAAGGCCCACAAGGGCGTTCCTACTCAAGATTGATCGTGATACGTTGGGTTCGACTCAATTGCTTGTAAGAGAAAAGCTGATGTACACAAGGAACGGATAGAAAAGGCTTGAATCGTAAGAGTACACTTGCTTTTGTATGTAAATGCCGTGGCTTTATTCGTCTTGGCTGAGACTGATTCCGTGCTGCTTCGCAATGTCGCTTAGGGACATGGCGAAGAGCTCGCAGTTGTTCAGCTTTCGGTTCATGCCGAGCATGCGCTTGAAGTACGAGCTGTGGCCAACGACAGCAATGTGTGTTTGCGGTAGTGCTGCCAATTTCTTGATGAATTCTTGGATGCGAGCATTGACCTCAACACTGCTCTCTCGCAATGGCATCACTTCTTTGGGCGTAGCAGGAGGATCCACTGGGCTGTTTGGTGGTCTCTTGTCCAGAGAAAGCCACCAAAACGGCTCAACTGCGCTGAAATCGATCGTGTCGTTATCGAAAGCCGCCTTAAGTTCTTCAAACAGAATCAGTAAACCAAGAACCATTGATAGAATGAAAAGACGAAGGATTTGGCACCTTGTCGTTGACGGCCAATGTCACACGCAGTATCGAGCTGTTCGCGGCACACTGGGTCAACTACAAGCAGCAATTAAAAAGTCAATTCCTCACAGGGATGCGCCCTCAACTGACTCTGCCTTACGCATAATGGGCGTCTTGCATCCGTGAAACCCGCCCAGCGTCGTCTGAATCGCGCGCGTCAATGGACTCGCAATGATCTGTGTAAGCACCAACGCTCAATACAGCGCATGGCTCACAATTGGCACAGAATCTCACTCACCAACTCTATCTTGTCATGCAAGTGTTGATCGTCGATGGTCTTGTACAGCTCGTTGACCTATAGCAACCAGAGAGCTTAGGCATTTTTAATTGGGTAGCTGTTCCGAACTCTTTCGTTGCACCTGTTGCTCTCCTTTCTCGCTCAGCGGCGCGTCTAGGATCATGGGATCGCGCACCACGACCCACGAGAAATTCCAAATGCTGCGCGTGCGCCAGGCGTTGTACGTCGACTCTCCATGGCGAATGCAGTAGATCGTCTTGTCACCCATTTCGCCTGTGGCCATGGATTTTGGATGTTGCACGAAGGTATCGCAACTTTGGAGCCACCCACCCGCCACATCAGAATTGATTGACAACAATGAGCAGCAGCTCTGCCGCCGACGCTGAAGGATCTGAAGCGACAGTGCATGGCTCTTGGCAGCGTACACACTGCACTGGATGCAAGACCAGCTTCAAGTTCTATTGTCCGAGATGCTGTGTGCCGCTAGGCGTGCCGGAGGGCACGACTGTGCCTAGATTGACGCTGCCGTTGCAGGTGCACATCTGGTTCCAGGACAAGCTCAAGAAGAGCTCGGCTCCTCATGCCAAGGTGCTGGCGCCCAATGACGTCGAGATCATCCCGTGGCCGCTAGAAGCAGAGAAGACACCGACTTACGACCGCGCGAGTACACTCGTTGTGTACCCGAGCATCGATTCGGAAACGCTTGCTGATTTCACGCCCGAGTCCCTCCAACAGGTCAAGACGCTGGTGTTTATTGATTGCCCATGGCAAAAAGCGCCAGTTATTCTTCACGACTCAGCTCTAGCTAAGTTGCGATGTGTCAAGCTAGCAAAGCCGCCCGTTGAAAGCAAGTTTTGGAGATACCATAAAGCTGGCGCTGGCTGCGTGTCCACGATCGAAGGTTCGTGGTGCGTTTGTCTCTCCTCTGACTCCATGAACTAACACAAAATATGTCATTCAGCCATCCAGCTAATGCTCACCGAATACAATGATGCTGCCAAGCAAGCAGACATCAAGGTGCGTGAGGGCTCGGAAGCCACGGACCTGTCGGATCTGTTCTTCTACTTCAATCTGCTCTACGGATACATCGCGGACAAATACGTAAGCAACCCCAATCTGGACGAGCCTCCTCCGATGGATGAAGATGCCAAGGAGCGTCGGCGCCAGCTTTACAACCAGAAGGAAGCAGGACGCAAGCGCAAACTGGCCAACAAGCACTCGAGTTGGGTCCAGATCAAAACCGCGCTCGAGCGAGGCGAAATTACCGAGATACCTCGAGGAGCCTGCTTCAACTGCCGCGAACATGGTCACGAGGCCCGAGAGTGCACGAAGTCCTGCCGTTATTGCAAGGACCCAGACCATTGGAGCGGTATCTGTCCTATGAAGAAGGTCCGGCACGAGGAAATGGTGCAAAAGCAGCACAAGCCAATCACCAAGGCGCTATAAAACACTGTACCGTAAGCCCTGTCGAAATGCATAGTGCAAGTATGGCTTCGCTTTTCGCATCGACTGTACCGATCCCACTGGTACGCTTGCATAACCGTGGATTTGAGGGGGAAATGTACCACTTGCTGCCCTCATTCCTTTCAAGGCACGAGCCCACGACCAGAGCTCACGGTCTCTTAACTCTTCGTTCTGCGGTGCGGGAGCCCGATTAGCCGCCTCTCTGTCGGTGCCTCCCCCCCTCCTATTCGCCAGCCGCCAGCGCTTCTACTGAGTATTTGTAACTCTTCCCCGCTGCTGGACTCGCTGGCTAGAGGTCCGTAAACCACCACAGCCATGGCGGACGGTAGCGTGTCTCGCTTTCTGTCAAGTCTTAAAAGCCAAAGCGGCTCAGCTCGACAGCGCGCTGCGCGTGAGTTGCGTCACTTTATCGAGTCCGAGTCACGTGATCTTTCGCATGGATTGTACATGAAATGGGTCGCTGACGTCAGCGCGCGACTGATTGACATGTGCAATGCCGGCGACACACTGGAGCGCATGGGCGGTATCGCAGCCATGGACGAGCTTGTGGAGCTTTTTATTGCAGAGCGAAACGACCAAACGATCATCGAGTTCGCGCACTCGCTCAGCAAGGTCTTCGAGAAGATCCCGGCTGCAGATAATGCTACTCTTCGGCTCGCTGCCAAGGCGCTCGGTCACATTGTCTCCACAGGCGGCACCAGTCTGATCGAGTTTGTTGAAGACTATCATGTGCGTCCTGCGCTGGAGTGGCTTAAGAATGATACCTTCCATGTGCGCCGCCATGCCGCTGTGCTGATTTTGAAGGAACTGTCGATCAATGCACCGTCAACGGCGTTCCGATACATGGACAAATATTTCGACTTTATTTGGAGCGCATTTTGGGACTCCAAGATCGTCGTGCGCGTGAGCGCATCCGAGTCACTACAGACCTGCTTCTCATTGATCCAGCAGCGAGAATCGAACCGTAAATCGAGTTGGTACACGCGCGCTCTAGATGAGGCCGAGAATGCATTCAAGCGCAATAGTTCCGATGCGACGCATGGAGCGCTGCTGATCATCAATGAACTATTGAGAAACACTGGTGATTTTATGCATTCGCATTACGGACGCACTTGTCGCATGGTGTTCGCTCATCAGGACCACAAGACCGCGGCAGTCCGCTCTGCTGTCATCAATCTTTTCCCTCGCCTCGCCAAGTTCAATACATCAGTGTTCGTGGAAAAGTGCTATCGTCCTTGCATGATGCATCTACTAGAGGTAATGCACTCAGCGACGGCCACGACGCGCGCGGATGCACTTTTGTCAATCGGCAAATTGTCTCTAGCAATTGGTCCATCGCTCGCTCGCGATGAACAAGCCCTGCCTGCGATTATGAGTGGCATCAAGATTGGACTTCAGGTCAAGAAGAAAGACTTTGATACCCACAAAGAGGCTTTGGCGTGCTTACGCATGTTGGCAGAAGCTGTCGGCCCCGCTCTTGTCCGTGTCGACCTTGATTCCATGGTGAATCCGTTGTTTCAGAACGATCTGGACTCGTCGTTGGTTGAAACGCTCATGACTATCGTGAAAAAGATCCCGGCACAAAAGCCCATTATTCAACAGAAGCTGTTCGACAGACTCAGCTCAATTTTGAGCGTTGGTCGTTTGGGAGATGGTACTGGTTCTTCCACCACACCCCCGAGTCGCAGCCGGTCCAAGAACTCGTCAATATCAGTGTCATCAGGCAGCTTGATGTCCATGTTTTCGACTGTGATTTCGTCGAAGTCTGGTTCAGTCTCCGGAACTGGTGATCCTTTGTCTGCGTCTATGCCACTGGATGTTTCAAGTGCCATTGCAATGCAGTCGTTGGCATTGGAAACCCTCGCAAACTTTGATTTCCAAGGAAATCGTCAAATTCCCGTCATGCAGTTTGTTCACGAAACAGTGGTTAAATTTCTTGATCATGAAGTAGCGGTGATTCGTAAAAGCGCAGCTCTTACTTGCTGCAAACTGCTATTACCTCCTGGTGAAGATCGTGGCGGTACAGCTGCGATGGCTGAAGACAGTGTGCGACCTGTGAGTGCAGTTTT
The DNA here is from genome assembly GCA_023335875.1 of Elongisporangium prolatum. Lineage (NCBI taxonomy): Eukaryota > Oomycota > Peronosporomycetes > Pythiales > Pythiaceae > Elongisporangium > Elongisporangium prolatum. The sequence goes on from JAADVW010000095.1 coordinate 14,652, forward strand.
GGAGAGATTGCTGACTGTTGGTATCGCTGACATGGAAGCCAGTATCCGTCTGAAAGTTTTGGCATCCCTGGACACTCGTTTCGACCCCTTACTGGGCCAAAATGATAACCTGCGCTGCTTATTTATTGCGCTGAATGACGAAGTGTTTGAGATCCGGCAGACAGCGATGAGCACTCTTGGGCGATTGACGCATCACAATCCATCCACGGTTATGCCTTCATTGCGACAGACTCTGGTTCAACTTCTCACAGAGCTCGAATTTAGTGGAGACACTCGAGGGAAGGAAGAAGGTGCACTGCTGATTGGTTGCTTGCTACGCTCTACATCGCAACTCGCCAAACCTTATGTGCTGCCGATTTTGAAGGCCTTAATGAAAAATCTGCGAGAAGATTCAGCTCGTCGCAGCCATAGCCGCAGCACTGTCACCGTGAGCAAAGCCATCTTGGCGACTCTAGGCGATCTTGCGGAGGTTGGCGCTGAAGAATTGACTCCATACTTAAACCAACTGCTCCCTGATATCATTGATGAGATGCGAGATGCAAGCAATCCGCAAATTTTGCAAGTGGCGATTAAGACGTTAGGACAATTGGTGTCGTCTACTGGTTACGTTGTGCTTCCGTATCACGAGTACCCAGAACTTCTTGATCTTTTGTGCGCTGCGCTCCAGAAATCGGGTGATTCCAATGAAGGTCTTCGGATAGAAGCTGGTCGAACACTTGGCATCCTTGGCGCTCTTGATCCCTACAACCTTCGATTATTTCATGTCCAAAAAAGTGGGAAACTACCCACCGTTGCTCCAAAGACAGGATCCAGTACGACGAATACGACCACAACTCACACTAATGTTGTCACAAAAGTCACTGTTGCGTCGACGATGGTGCCAGGCGCTGGCGTCGGCACCGTCAACATGGCTGCTCTCGGGGAAGGTGCTGGAACACTTCCTACTTGGGGTGAAAAAGAGATGGATCAAGATGCCCCCCTCTTACTTGCGGAAGCAAGAAAGGAAGTCCAAAAGGACAAGCAAGCGAGCGGAAACCTATCCAACATCACCTTGGAGGCTCCACCAGAAGATCTTTTGCCGTCAATGATCGGTGATTCCGCACAATATTTTCCGACTGTGGCTGTGAACGCTCTCATCCGTATCTTGCTTGAGCCTCGAAACTCCATGCATTATCAAGGTACATTTGTGGCGATTATGTATATATGCAAAAGCCAACGCAAGCGTATCGCTCTTCATTTGGATAAAATTATTCCAGCCTTCCTCTACACACTGGAGAAAGTGAACCGCTCGCTGCGAAAATTTCTGTTCGAGCAATTATGTGATCTTGTTCAGATTGTTGAAGAACAGATCCAGCCACATTTGGATCACATGGCTATGCTGTCGATTGTTCACAGTTATTGGGACGACCACCTAGAAGAGGTACTGAATCTTGTGAAGAAGCTTGCGAACTCAATTGGCGAGAACTTCCGTGTGTACCTTCCGGATCTAATTCCACAACTTTTACGTGTGATCCGAACCGAACGTGATAACCCAAGCCGTCCACGAACTCTTCTTGTGCTGAAAACTATTGTCTCGTTGGGTCGATTGCAAGATGGGTATCTCCATTTAATTATCCCGGCTTTAGTGGCGCTCATTGAAAGCAATGCTGACTTAAACGCAAGAAAACAGGCCCTTGGCTCCCTCGGCTCATTGGTCAAAAAGTTAAACGTCAGTGTCTTCGCATCCAAAATTATTCATATGTTGGCGCGAGTGATTGCAACACAACCAGACTTGATTTACCTCGCGATGGATTGTCTGTGTTGTATGGTCTACACCATGGGAGATGACTACGCAATTTTCGTGCCAATCTTTGTGCCTCTTATCAGTAGTGTACTTGGGCGACAAAACGATCGTTATTCCTCTGGAAAGAGTGACAATATTTTTAACCGGTACGACTCACTAGTATCCAAGATTTTGAAATATCAGTCGTTGCCAGTTGCTTCTTGGGCGACAGATCCACTAAAATCGCGTGCTGACAAAACGTCGGATAGTAAAGATAACGCAGCTGCACAAGATGAGACCAAGAGCTTACCGTGCGACCAGAAAAACCTAATCAAGGCGTGGGAGGCATCTCAGCGAAGTACGAAAGAAGATTGGACTGAGTGGATGCGAGCATTTTCGGTCGAATTGCTTCGTGAATCGCCTTCACCTGTCTTGCGAGCGTGCAAAGAGCTTGCTTCGGTGTACCAACCGTTAGCCCGTGAGCTATTTAACGCTTCGTTTGTCAGTGTGTGGCCTCATTTGAGTTCCCCGACTCAAGATAATTTGATTCGAGCGCTTGAAACCGCGTTTCAATCGCCGAATCTCCCTTCCGAGATTCTCCAGACGCTGCTGAACTTGGCAGAATTTATGGAGCACGATGATCAGTCTCTCCCGATTGATATTCGTCTTCTGGGCTCATTGGCTGAGAAGTGCCACTCTTTCGCCAAAGCTTTGCATTACAAGGAACTGGAATTCAACACAAACCCCAGTGCAGATGGAATCCAGGCGCTTATAACGATTAATTCTAAGTTGAATCAGCCGGAAGCTGCTCGAGGTATCCTGAAATATGCGCTCAATCTATTGCCTGGAATCGAAGTGAAAGCTTCATGGCATGAGAAGTTGCTACACTGGAATGATGCTCTTGCAACCCATGACCGCGTTTTGCGGGATGATCCGAACAATGTCGAAGCAATTTTTGGTAAAATGCGGTGTCTTTATGCTATCGGTGAATGGAAAAAACTCAATGATCACGTGAAGGAAACATGGGCAAAGATATACGGAGAGGAGCGAAATCCAAATAGTGAAGAAGGCGGCGATACGTTACTCGATGTACCACCAGCTCTGAAAAAAGAGCTGTGTAGTAATGGTGCTCGCGTGGCATTTCAATTACAAAGCTGGGATGCGATTCCTAAGTACATCAACTCCGATATGGATGAGACGGAGTCGCACTTGTTCCAGGCAGTAGTAGCAATCCGAAGAATGGAGTTAGAAGAAGCACTCAGCTCGATCTACAATTGCCGCAAAGTTATGGACACGACCTTGCGGTCACTTGTCAGTGAAAGTTATGGCCGAGCGTATCTTCCTTCAATTGTGAACCTTCAAATGCTGACCGAATTGGAAGAGATTGTTGCCTACTTAAAGACATTTGCTTACAACAACAATGGCGAGCTTACAGTGCTGTCAACACCATCCGGATACTCTCGACGAAAGCAGAGTATCAGTAGCCTCAATTTTGCGTCATCATCGTCCTCACTTTCGTACAACCATGAAAAGCAAGCTGCATTAACGAAACTTCAAACCACCTGGACAAAACGTGTACTGGGAGTCGAACGTAATATTCAAGTTTGGCAAAGTTTGATGCTCATTCGCTCGCTGGTATTTGATCCTAAGGAAGATGTCGATATTTGGCTCAAGTATGCTAGCTTGTGCCGCAAATCTGGGCACATCAACATGGCTGCAACCGCATTATGGAGAGTCGGTGCACAGCCATTTGTTCGGAGCATTCAACGAGATGCATTTTCACCAATTCCGGTCAACCTAGGTGGCCCGAATGGCACATTTGCAAACGGATCTATGAGTTTAGGAGACGCTTCATCGTCTGATCCTCGAGTGGCATTTAGTTATTTGCGTCATTTGTGGTATGAAAACCGTGAAGATATTGCATTGAAGCAGATTACTCACTTCATTCAAGCGTTGGAGCAATACGGTGATGAGTCGAACGAGGACATGGTTAAGCTGCGTGTGCAGGTTTATATCCAATTAGGCGAATGGCAAATGTCTCTCGCGGAGCCACACCGACAATCCGATACGTCATTTAGTCACGTTCTAGGTTGCCTTGAGAAAGCCACTCAGCTAGATCGAACCAATCACAGAGCTTGGCACGAATGGGCGCTCATTAATGTGCGAGCATTGGAAGTGAGCCTGAAAGATCCTGCCAGCGACCCGGCGCAATTGAAGCGTTATGCGGTTTCCGCGATTCAAGGATTTTTCCGATCTATTTCTTTTGGTTATACCCGATATGATGTCACGAAAGATGTACTTCGTTTGCTCACGCTTTGGTTCACTCATGGCCATCATGCTGACGTCGGCCAAGCAATGGCTGTGGGCTTCCAGGACGTCTCCATTGATACATGGTTGGATGTGATCCCGCAGCTTATTGCTCGTATTGATTCACCCAACCCAAAAATGAACGAGCTTCTCCATGAACTACTCTCTCGCATTGGCCTTGCTCATCCTCAGGCATTGATTTATCCGATCACGGTCGCTTCCAAGGCGGTGAATCCGACACGCAAAACAGCAGCTGAAGGTATTCTAGCGGCTGTACGAAGCCACTCGTCGAAGTTGGTGTATGAGGCAGACATGGTGTCCCGAGAACTTATTCGTGTCGCTATTTTGTGGAACGAGCTCTGGTACGGTGCACTGGAAGAAGCATCCAAACATTTCTTTAACAATCGTGATGCCAAGGCCATGATTGCGGAGCTGGCGCCGTTGCACGTACAGATGGAGCTTATTGGCCAAGAAGAAAGTCCTACATTGCGTGAAGTGGCCTTTTACCAGGCTTTTGCACGAGACCTCAAGGCTGCGAAAGAGTGGTCGAATGTGTACGAGCGAACCCAGAATATCGACGACTTGAACCAAGCATGGGATATTTATTACAATGTCTTCTCGAAGATTCGCAAGCAACTCGCCAATCTGTCAACACTGGAGCTCGCAAACGTGGGACCTAAACTGCTTTCTGTACACAATTTGAGTCTTGCGGTGCCAGGCACATACAAAGCTGGTGCGCCGATCGTGCGGATTAAATCGTTTGATCCGAAGGTGACCGTGTTGACTTCCAAGCAGCGCCCGCGAAAGGTGACGATTAATGGTAGTGATGGTGAAGCATATCCATTCTTGCTCAAAGGACACGAAGATCTCCGACAAGATGAACGAGTTATGCAGCTCTTTGGTGTGATTAACACCTTACTGTCCAATGACAGCGACACAAGCAAACGGAACCTGGCCATCGAGCGGTATTCTGTGCTTCCGTTGTCGCATACGAGTGGTTTAATCGGTTGGGTACCCAATTGTGATACGCTTCATCAGCTGATTCGCGACTACCGTGAGGCTCGTAAGATTCAACTCAACGTTGAACATCGTCTGATGGTTCAAATGGCTCCTGATTATGACAAGCTACCACTGATGCAAAAGGTTGAAGCGTTCAAGTACGCTCTGGGCGAGACAACTGGCCAGGATTTATACCGTGTTTTATGGCTCAAAAGTCAGGACTCGGAGGTGTGGCTCGACCGTCGACGCAACTTTACGCGATCGTTGGCTGTGATGTCTATGGCAGGATACATTCTCGGTCTTGGTGATCGCCATCCCAGCAACTTGATGCTGGCTCGCGTATCGGGCAAGCTGGTTCATATCGATTTCGGTGATTGTTTCGAAGTCGCCATGGAACGCGACAAGTATCCTGAAAAGATCCCTTTCCGTCTGACGCGTATGCTGACTCAAGCAATGGAAGTCAGTGGCATTGAAGGCAACTTCCGATACACTTGTGAAGCGTCGATGCGCGTGCTGCGTGATAATCGCGACAGTCTTATGGCTGTGCTCGAGGCGTTCGTGTACGATCCGTTGATTAATTGGCGCCTGCTGAAGAAGGATGCGGTGCCATCGCACGCTGCTCGCCCAGATGAAGAAGATAATGGCGTCCCTGTACGATCTGAAAGCGAAGGAGTGAACGGTACACGGACACACTCAGAAGGCGAAGGTCCTGGTAGCGACCCCATCGATGACGACAAGTCGTCGATCGTGGGCAGCTTGAAGAGCACGACTTCGTCCGCGATTTCAGTGACTCCCACTCGCGGACGTCGCCGATCTTCAACTGATGCCATGTTTAGCGGGTACATAATGGACTCCCCTAGCATGACCCACAACTCGATAAACGACGCACAACGAGACTATGACTCCAAGAATATTGGCGAGTCGGTGATCACAGCGGAAATGCCGCAGTTGAACGAAAAGGCCGTGTCGGTTGTCGAGCGTGTGAAGAAGAAACTGGCCGGTCGCGATTTCGATGACGGCGAAAAGGTTCTCACTGTCGATGCACAGGTGGATCGCTTGATTCAGCAAGCCACTTCGCACGAGAACCTGTGCCAACTGTACTATGGCTGGTGTCCATTCTGGTAACATTCTGGTAAACTTGTTGCCCCAAGATTCAGTGTACTCGACGTACTGTACGGCTGTAGCTGGTTGATATATTTCCTTACGTCGTTTTTTATTGTTTTTTGCACGGTATATGACCAATATTCGATATATTACCTGCCTTTGTAACAATTCAATTCTCATTTTGGTTGGCTCTGGGCGCCGGCCCGTCCAGACGCGGGCCAGACCCACCCAATTGCTTTACGTGTAGAATCTGGAATTATTATGGCCTTTGTAAAACCCGGGCCGGGTTGGATGTTGCCTTTGATGCGCTGGTGAGTGTCCTTTGACGGCCAAAGGGAAAGCGACGGATGGCGAAGCGTAAGCAGAGCTCCGCAGCCGCGGCCAAGGCGCCCAAGAAGCCACGCCCAAGCTCCAAGAAGGCTCCGGCCAATGCCAAAAGCAGCGGTAAGGCCTCCGGCAAGGGACGCAGCTTCGACAAGAAGGCCAAGAAGGTTCCCGCACCTGTCAAGCCTGTGGAGGAGGACGATGGCGAAGTGGACGACGAAGACATCGAGTTCTTCGAAGGCAATGCTGCCTTCTCGTCGTTTCTGATGAAAATGGACCCCAAAGCGCTGAGGTGAGTGTGTCATGTGACTATTGCTCTTGAGAAGGGGTCATACAAGTGCTGAGGTGTATCGGTTTTCTATTGCTAGCAAACCAGTGCACTCCAAGTCGGAGCGAGCCAAGACGCCCAAGAAGTCAGTGGAACAGGAGGAAGAGGAAGAGCCGGCAGAAGAGAACGTGCCGTTCGAGAAGATGGAGGCGCGTCCGCGTAAGGCAGGATGGGTGAAGCAGAAGGATCTGAGCGGCAAGCTGCCCGTCAAGTTCATGGACGGCAGTGTGCGCGTGAACAAGTTTCTTGCCGAGAAGGAGGAGCAACCAGCGGACGCTGAAGAGGAAGAAGAAAGTGAAGTTGATGAGGAAGAGAAGGACGATGATGACGATGAGGAAGGACCGGATGACGACGATGAAGTGGCCTCCGACATTTCGGACATGGAGTTCGAAGAGATCACAGATGATGGCGCGGACAATGCGTCTGAAGCAGCAGCGCGCCCCCAGCTGTCCGAAGTGGACCTGAAGCTCCGTCGTGAACACCGTCTCGCTGCCAAGAAAGTGGAGCTCGCGCAGCTTTGCGAGAGCATCCTGGAAAAGCCCGAAGACGCCTTCAAGAAGAACAAGGAGCATCCGCAGAACCTTAGCCGTATCCAGCAGCTGCAGTCGCTCTGTCGTGATCCGGATATGACAGTCAAGAAATTCAGTATGTTGTCGCAGCTTGCCGTCTTTCTGGATATCCTGCCGGATTACCGCATTCGTCTCCAGTCAGACGAAAAGCAGAACGGCCGTCCACTCAAGAAGGCCGTACAGCAAATGCAGGACTATGAGTCGTCGCTACTGAACCACTACCAGAAATTCCTCAAGCACTGCGCTCAGGTTGTGACCGATGGACTCAAGGGCAAGAATTCGAACCGTGAACTCACGCCGCGTGACCACCGCGATATCTCAATGGCTGAGACTGGGGTGCGTTGTCTTGCCGAGCTGCTCAAGGTCAAATATTCCTTCAACTTCCACCTGAACTTGATCGTGGCGCTCGTACCCATGGCCGACGCTCATTTCCTGAGCGTGCGCAAGATCGCGTGTGAGGCGTTCGAGGTTGTTTACAAGTCAGACAAGAGCTGCATCGCATCTAACGATATCGTGAAGCAGATCTCGTCGTACGTCCGTCAAAAAGAACACCGCGTGAAGCAGGAAATCATTCGTACGTTCTTGGCCATGCCGTTGGAAGTTACGATGGAACAAGGCGAGGAAGCGCGCAAGAGAGCCAAGTCCGATCGGAAGAAGCGTCGTCGCCAGCAGAACGAAGGCGACTCCATCGGCTCTGGCCTAAAGGAGGCTGAAGCCGTCGTCGACAAGTCGGAACGCGAAAAGACCCAGGCTGATATCCTGCACGAGTTGGTGCTGATTTACTTCCGCATTCTCAAGCAGGCCACATACTCGACGGCCATGCCCGCTGTGCTTGAAGGCCTGGCCAAGTTTGCGTTCTTGATCAACCTCGATATTATGATCGATCTGCTCAAGGTGCTCAAGGCTGTGCTCAAGCAGGACGTTTTGCCTCTGAGCTCGGCGTTGCAGGCCGTGCTCACAGGTCTGAAGACGCTGCAGGGCCCTGGACAGGAGCTCATGGTCGATGAAAAAGAGTTTGTCGACATTCTGTACCGCCTGCTGCGCAAATTTAGTGAAGGAGAAGACATCACCTGCTTCTCGACCGCGCTTTCGTGCATTGAGGCCGTGTTCCTGCGCCGCAAGGAGATCGTGGTGGATCGTGTGGCTGCGTTTATTAAGCGTTTGCTGCTCATTTCCGTTCACTTGCAGCCGCACCAGATACTGGCCTGCATGTCGCTTATCCGCTCGCTGTTCCATCGGTACGCCAAGCTGCAGCAACTGCTTGAAAGCGACGTGGACCGCGTTGCCTCGGGCGAATACCGTGCCGACGTGGACGATCCGGACTTTTCCAATCCGTACTCGAGCGCGTGCTGGGAGCTGACGCTGCTTCACCGCCACTACAACCCCAAGGTCGCGTTGTTCTCTCTGGGCACGGCCGAGATGGGTCCGAGCCTGCCGAACGAGTTCCCCAAGGCCATGCTGGACAACTACAACAGCGAACTCACTGGCACATTTCATCCGATCGTGCCGGTGCCGCCCCAGAACCCACTGCACAATAAGATGGCCACCGATCGTAAGCGCAAGCAGACGCAGCGCCGCCAGCGCGAACGAAAGTTCTTTGTCGCCGACCCCGTGGCAGAAGGCCGTGGCGTGTCGCCCTTTTTGCAACGATGCCTGACGCTGGATGAGAAGCCATCGACCAAGCCGGTGTTCCGAGCCTAAAATGTCGAGATAGAGCGATAGATGAACAAGCAAATGGCCAGTGACACCAAACAAAGAAGGTATACTATCTATACTCCTTACACTTACTTAGCTGATGCAGAATGCACTACTACTTATTAGGGCGTCGAGTCTCGATAGACATGCGCCAGCGCCGCGTTGTTCTTGGCGCGACTGTCGCGATGCGAGACCTGGCTGCGCATGAGAATGCATGTGAACACGAACAGCGCCACGATAGCCAGACAGCAGATGATGCTGCCGACCATGAGCGTGGTGCTCCAGGTCGAGATGAGGTCGAGGAAGACTGGGCGACACTCGGTGTACGGCGCGCCGGTCGTGGCCATGGACGTGTTGCCATACAGCAGGAAGGAGCCGCACCAGGCCGCGACCTCGGTCGTGCTCTCGCATTCAGACTCGGCCCAGCTGAGCACGACCGAGTACGAGTCGTACTGGCTCACGAGGTCGCACACCTTGCAGATCGTGTCGATGCCGTCGACGTCCAATACGCCGCAGAGCGCCGTGAAGTTGGTCGTGCTCGAGGAGATGTAGCTCGAGAGCGATGACTCGTTGAACATGTTAAGCACCGTGTCCACCTTGGCCGTCTCGCAGTAGTACGGCACCATGGCGTAGCAGTAGAGCTCGTTGAAATTCGTGCCCAGCGACTGCTCCGTGGTCGAAGCCGGGTACGTTGAGTCCTCCCACCCGGACATCTTCGATGAGACTGAGTGCGCGCCGAACGCCAGCACTGCGAACAGCAGCGCCGTGGCGATGAGCACGCTTGCGTAGATCGTGAGCACGAGCTTGTGGCGCAGCTGTGCGCCTACGCAGCCCAGCACAGCGAGCACGATGACGATGATGCCCAGGATAAGCATGCCGACGAAGGTCGTGGAGCCGACCCAGGCGTAGTCGCCCTCGAAGGCGTCGAGCCAGCCGGACGACTTGATGCGGTGGCTGAAGTACGCGAGCAGGCAGCCGGCCACCATGAAGCCCATATTGAGCAGCAGCAGGACCACCTTGGCCATGTTGGTCATCACGCCATCCTCCATCTTGTCGCGTTCTCCAAGCACTGAGTCTTTGGAGCTGGCTGATTCGTACTTATGCGAAGTGACTAGAGACGCACCGAGACTGGCTAGACGAAAGGTACAGTCGCACGAATGTAACCGCGCAGGCGCAGGCCACTATTCTAGCAGTATACAGTGCGTGCTCTTTTTATTTCAATTATAGCCACATTTCATTAGTGTGTTTACGTTTTTGACACGGGGCACTATTTTCAGTGATTTGGAGCGCATGACGCTTCCAGAGGTAAGTTGATGGGGCTGGACACGCATTGTGGCGCTGCCTGCTGCTGCTTGTGGCTCTTTCTGCATCGTATCGACGTCTATACATGTTGTTAATACGTATGGCTTGGCATTTACGCTTTTGTAAAGGCGCTAACCGAAGGCGAATGGCCGTTTCAGAGCGAAGTCGAGGCGCTAAAGCGTGCGCATTCGTTGCACGAGCAAGTCGACCAAAAGCTGCAGAGCCTGACGCGCGACCTCCGCGCACACCGCTTTTACCCACGCACGGTGAGAATGGAGCCGTTTCATCCGCTAAGGACGCTCGTATTTAGCTGGACTCTCATGTGTGAACGATGGCAGCTGGAAGCGCGGCAAGTGCGCGTGCGCGTATACCACACATTCGTTCCTCCTGTCGTGGGCGGTGACGACGTAACACCGATTCCAGGAAGATGGACGCTGCACGTGGAAGCTGTGGACGCGACGTCCCGATCGGACGAGCTTGTGGTGCGTAATGAGACCGGGACCTTTCCCCGATTGCGATCACTGACTCACGCGCTTGGTACACAGAACCTGTCGCGCTACTTCCGCAAGATCTCCATCCAGTTGGACCCCCACCTTCATACTGACGCCTTTGTTGAGGTATGCCTGCATCGTCTTTCCTGCTGTCTGTGCTGCGCTGTCAGACTCACGCTTACTTCAGTGGAATTCATTCCACAAGACCAGCAGTGACGTGAACGCGCTGGAGATCACGCGCGTGGGCCAGACAGCGCAGAGCGTCCGCATCCAGCTCGTCCCGGCACAGACTGTCGACAGATACGCCATCTCTCCTCTCTTGGCCGGCGTCATTGGCCCATATCTAGCGCCGGTGCAGGCGTTCACCAAGCAGGACATCGTCATGGCGACTTGGGAGTATGTCAAGCGACGAGATCTGATCAAGGAGGATGACTGCCGAGTCGTGGTCTGCGATGAGGCACTTTTCCAGCTGTTTAACTGTGTATCGCTGCCGTTTACGTCGATTGTCGTGGCGCTCAAGCCGCATCTGTCGCCCGCTGGACCTATCGACTTAGAGTACACGCTTCGTCTTAGCGAGGCGACTCCTGCCACTGCGTCTGCTGACAGCAATAGCAATGAGAATGGAGCCAGAGATGAAGGAATCTCGGTTTTGGACGAGCAGTTCTTTGACGTGGACGCTTGTGTCGTCGATGAAGTTGACAAGACGCGCGAGCGCGTGCTCACCGAGTGGGAAGAGCTCCAGCAGGAACAGCAGAAGGAGCTGTCACTGCTGAAACAGCAGGAGCTGGATCTACTGGATCGGCTGCAGGAGGCCACTCGCAAACATGAATGGATGGCTCAGTTCGCAGAAGATCCATGCGGCTTTGTCAAGGACGTCGCGCAGTCACAACGCGCTGACCAACAGGTGCGACAGCTACTTGCATGTTTCTTTATCGTCTTGGGTTCTCATGGCTTTGTGTGGACCAAAGCTCCTGGCCTCAGAGGCAGAGACCGATGAGTTCAATCTCCCTCACACGCACCAGTTCTCACAGCCGTGGGTTCGCGAGGTTGTCATGAATCTGCTTGTGCCGTCTACAACCAACTGAGGTGTTGGCCAATACATTTGCCAAATGGCTACACTTTGCTAAAAATAGGCTTGCAAATCTCATTTGATTGGTAGATTCAAATAGCTTGTGGCCTCTGATTGGCTACAGTGAGGCATTGGGGTTTCAACTCCGTGCTGACGCCTCTTCCTGGGCTCAGAGACGCTTCAAAGGTCTCCGGCTCACACTCGATGCAGGCGGCGACGCGTCTGCGCTGCGACCCGACCGAGTATGCGCGCAAGCAGCAGGAGAAACGTGACCGCGCCACGGAGCTGCGTACACAGAGGCAGAAGGGATTCGTCTCGGAGGACCATACATTCGTCCCAAAGTGCGTTCTGCTGTTGGATCTTGAGCCCCATGCATTCTGGTGCTCACGCTCTCGTTTGATGTAGAGTGAACCCGAAGCCAAGGGCAGAGTCGTCATCTCGGGAAGAAGCAGAGCGCGCGCCGCCGCCGCGATCGTCTAACCCGATGGACGACATGCCAATCCGTCCAAGTAAGTCGCTGCTCGCAGGCCGGGGCGAGGATGCTCCGCTGCGGGCCAGCAAAGTTGTTGCTAGTAACAGCCGCCCTCCTAATAACAATAACCATGAAGACGCGCACGGCAGCGACGCGCTCGACTCACTCGCGCGCAGGTATCCTAAGAGACAGCCGAGTGAGAAGCACGAGCCGTTGGGATCTCCAGCGCCGCTTGAGCCAGGTATGTTGAGCTTTCTCTTGTTCCTCTCGCTGCATGAGCAGCGGTGTTCACCATGGCACTCGCCTGTTGGAACTCAGAGCATGACTCGTTGTTTCGAGAAGTGAAGCGCACGACCGGCCGCGAATTGGACGATCTTCCCATTCGAAGGTCAGCAGCTCCATCCGCTGGCAAGCACACGGGTCCGTGTCTGCGGAACTCAAGCTGCGGGTGTCCTCAGTGTGGAGGGGGAGCAAGCATGAGCAGCAACTCTCGTCGCGGAGCTTTACCAGACCCACCCATTCGACGGAGAGAGGCCAAGCCGGCTCCTGTCATGGACGATCCGTACGCGTGTCAATCCAATTCCGCTCGACCGTCAGCCAATGCCAAGGAGATGGAGGTACAGTGGTTTGAATTTGCAAATTGCTGAACCAATTGCTGACATTTTCAAATGACATCAACACAGTCTTCACTGTTATTGCTCAAGTCTAAAATGTCTCGACGGAAATCGCAGAGCGCGCCCACGAAGCAGTCGTCCTTGTTCCTGGAAAAGAATTCATCAACAGGAGCGTGCTCAGCTAGGAATCCGCCCACGAGAGCTCCCATCCAGCAACAGGATTCTCCTCAAAGAACTGCTGCTCCGGCACCACGTCGTGCTCCAGCAGCCCGAGCACTTCCACCACCTGCAGCGAAGTCTGCAGCACGCCACGTTCAAGACGAGGACGAGAGCGACATCCGGTACCCACCACCCATTTCCACCGGATTCAATCAGTCCGAAGCAATCGTAAGCCATAGCACTTTGCCAGCAAATCGCATTTGCTAATTCTCACGTATCTGAGCGCTGTCTGCCATGAATTAGGACGAGTATCCCGACGGCAGTGAAGAGATGGAGCAATGCAGCAACTGCCGACGCCGATTCAACCTCACGGCGCTGGAGAAGCACGAGCGCATCTGCGCCAAGGTGTTCACGGAGCAGCGCAAGACGTTTAACATGACCGCAAAGCGACTCGAAGGCACCGAAGCAGAGCAGATTCTCAAGAAAAACAAGAGTGCGGGCGGAAAAAGTGGCTCGAGCGGCAGTAAACGAGCTGAAGACCAAGCGATCAAGGCTGCCAAAGCTGCTGACTGGAAGGCCAAAAGCGACATGTTCCGTGAAGCGATGAAAGCAAGTCGAAACGTGACGGAGGCACTCAAGAATGGCACGCCTTTACCTCCCGTCAAGCCATCCGCTCCAGATCCGAGTCTGATTCAGTGTGAATTCTGCAGTCGTCGATTCAACGAGCGTGCGGCTGAGCGCCATATTGCTTTCTGCAAGGAGAAATCACAGCGCGACAGCGTTGGCAAAGGCCCACCCAAAAAATCTGCGGCGCCTCCTCCAAAGCCTGCACGCGCAGCACCAGCGAAGAAGAGGTAGTCACTCGTAATTGAATTGAGAATTGCGCTATTTTTATTTTCAACCGAGTTGCTGTCAGCGAATCGAGCGCCAAGAATGACCAAAGACTATGACTGCCAGCATACGTCATTTGCCACCACAAGGACAATGACATGAAAGCTTTCAGGTGGAGAGGTCACAATTACGGCCTTATCATCCGTCAGGCACCTCGCCGCCTTGGTCTGGCAGTCCGTTTCTGCCACAAACATGGCGACTCCAATCAGCTCAGCTCATGGTACTGCCGGCACAAGCGGTCAGTTGTTCGATATGTTTCTGTCCTTGACTTCGACGATAAGCCGAGGCTACACTCGGTACTCCAAGTGCCACGTCCAGAAGTCGCAACACTTGATAATGAAGGCACCATCGACTGCATTTTCTTCATCATAATGAAGCAAGAGACCTCGATGATGCAACAAAATACGGTTGCTAGTAAAATTTATCGTCGATTCGGAAACTACGCGCATGATACGATGGAAGGCGAAAGGAATTACAGTAATACTCCCCAGTAAGCAAAGCCACTTTCGATTTGAAACGCTAAAATTTCAACCTTCTGGCGACACTTTCCTTAAAAACTCGTGAATCTCAATAAAATCATATCACAACAGAATGCACGAAATCATATCATTTCTATTCACCCGAGAACAAAAAGCTCATCGTTAGGATGAAGAATCGTATCAGGAGTTGGACAAGTGTACACAAACGGTTGCAAGTTTTCTAGACTTGAATCGGGTGCCCTCCAAAGCGCAATCAATACCTTTCGTTTTGCTAGCAAATCAAGGAATGCATCCAAGAACGACATGCCGATGTGCACAGGTTCCAAAGGCACTCGAAGTAGTTGAGAAAAAACATTCGCAGCGTCATGATCACGAACATTTTTGAGTGATGCTGAGGCGTTTTGGTGGTGGAAACTGCCACAAGCCAGCGACCGAATCACGTCTGTGATGTATGGATTATAGAAAGCTTGGCACAGGACTCGGTCGAGCACACTGGAAATCAGAATGTGTCCGCAAGCAAATGCAGGAGCCAGCAGTGGATAGTCTTCATGGCACAATGTCGGGTCAGTCGGGCGACAAAATCTGGCGCTGCGTGCGAAGTGCAGAACAGCGATCGTTTTACTACAAGAAGTAGAGATCGGATCAATGCTCTGACGAGAACTGACATCATTTGAAGCGATTTCGATTGTACCTTCGTGTTCGCGGAATATGCTTGGACTCAAGTTTGGAAAGCGTTCGAGGACTCGCAGACGAGCGCTTTCCAGCGGCAAGCCATGCTCGACGTCACGTTGATATAGCGATGCAAAAGTCGAATCGGGATGACGTGTGTCAGTAGAAGTCTGTGCCATATTCCTGAGAGAGGGTTGGCGAGACTTGGAGTATATCCGTACTTCACCAGTCAGAAGACTTTGTTGTTGATGCAATTGATGATTCATTTCCATCGCTAATAGCGATCGAATAGCATTATAGTCAGCAATGTTCTCTTCGTTTGCATTCTGGTCTTCAATTAATTCAGCTGCATCAATAATCTCGTCACAGTCCCCACACTCCGTTGCTTGATTAGAAGCGTGTATTCCTTGTGAAGGCAAGATAAGGACTCGCTGAGCTTGATGCACTGCCACATTTTTAAGATCCTTGCACTTTGACGATGTTCCAGCCACAAAATACACTTTGTAAAATGAGAGGCCAGTATGATCAATTTCATCGATACACTTAGCGAGAGCTTTCGCGCTTGGCACTTCCGTGAGTAGTAGAACAATGATCCGATGTGATAGATATTTTAAATGCTTGTTTGAAATCTGTGCCGCACAAACAGAGTTCAACGCCATCTCTTCACCACATCGATCGAACCGTCGCAGCAAGATAAGCAGGAAGACGGCATCTGAAAGTGATTCCGAATAAATCACATAATGATCGCTTAGTTGGGTCCCAGGGGACAGAATGTGATCCTGATCAATAATTAGCTGTGCAGCTTGAATATCATTTGAGTTCAGTGCAAGCATAAGCGGATCCAATATATCGATATCGTCAAAACTGGACGTTACAGAATCGTGTTTCAAGGTGGTCGGAGATGTGCATCTTCTTTCATTATCAGAGGTGTGATCGCTGTTTAATATCCAATTTTCTGGAATTGATGGTCCATGTCGAAAACGACTACGCGGAGACAGTCGACGTAGCAATGTGTCTGAAGAAACGCGAACCAATGTAGCACTTTTAGGCCGCTTTTTCTTCGTAGTGGTGTCATTGCTCCAGCCAGCGTATGATCTCATCGCTTGTAGTGTCACAGCGGCACTCTTTGCAATTACAAAGCCAATATCTCTAGCAACGAAACGATGACAGTACGATTAGCAAGAAGATATCAGACTAGAGAATGACGACGTTTGCGCGCACCCTTCTTTGATATAGCTTCGAAAAGGAGCGATAGAAATCATTGGCTTTTCACTGTGAAATACTGAGCGCGATCCTGTCGAATGTACACCGATAAGAAGGATGCCATAACGCTCGTACAAATTACGCATAGTATTTTCGAATGTCTCGTCTTCAAATGGTTTCGAAAATATGACAGGGAAAATTTGGTGGCTTATTCCATGTAGATACTGTTCAAAGCACAATCCATTACAAAGTAGTTTTTATCAAGATTCATTTCAGCTCTTACCTCGTGAACCCAAAGCTTCGTCAAGTCACTTTTCGTTTTATACTCGCTTGAATCCATCGAGTGCACCAAATTTAAAATCAATGTGCTTGCACCAGGACAAACAGCTCCTCGCGCTAGAATCATAATTTGAAGTACTGTAGTCTGGATTGAGGTAGCACCAAGCAGAGACGAAGTCATTTCAGATTCTTCATCATTTGAGCAAAGTTGAACGTAGATTCCGACGTGATGCCCGATACTGTCACAGAAATTGCGAACTGATAACGTTTCCAAAGTTGGCGTGACATCTTGTTGCGCAAATTCCAATTGATGAGACGTTTGAGAAAGAAGGAAAACTGCTGTGGCACTATTGAGTTTCACTCGTATTTGATCACGCCGATCAGTTAAACGCCCTCGCAAATAGTACACTCGATGTCGATATTTCTCCGTTGCGAGTAAACGTGAAAGTCTCCTTGACGGAGCAACATCGCAAAGAAACACCACATCCAAATGGATATTTCCACGGCTGCTGTGGTAAAACTCGTGAAGGAAGTCCAAAACACAAACATCAGAAAGATGGTATCTGGATACTATGACATGTCCGGATGCCTTGTTCTTCGAAAAATAGTCTTTGTCGTAATCGTTGTTTTGTTTTGCCAGTTGATTGAGCTTATTAACTTCACGAGGCACCACTGTGAATACGCCGATGATAAGAACCATGACGAACACACGACCCATCGTTGTTTGTGGAGTAATGTCACCGTAACCTGTAGAAAAAAGTCTTTTGTCAAGTTAACAAGCAAATGTTTGCAGCAGTATCCGTATGATCCTACCAATTGTGGAGACTGTCACAAGAATAAAGTAGAGTGATTTGTGAAAAGAGAAAGAAGCTCCGGCCGAGCTGTAACTAGCTTCTTCAAGCGCATGATACATGCCGGCTGCACATAGCAACACAGCGATGGACGACAAGATGAAAACCCCAAGCTAAATGCCACAACAAGTCTTAGTTTAACACAAAATCCGTGTAAGACTGCGGAACATTTTTACCTCATAATCAAAACCCCGCTTTCGCATACGGAGAAACGTTCGGAGTCGCAATACTCGCAGGGCTCGGAAAATGCGCAGCACTCGAAGTGCAAAAATGAATTGTGAACGATTTTGCGGCGAAAAAAACTTCGCTCACACAAAAATAACGTCAGGCAACTCAGGATTCTGCGTCGCATATTCGAAAGCAACAAATTACCACAATGAGAGATGGGATAATGGTGACCAAGTCAATGAGCCCCATAGGGGATACTAAGTACCGCCATGGGCTTGACGCAGCGATCAGATGCAGTATCTAAGAAAAGTGACTCTCTCAGCTGAAGCAATGTTCCAACGCTCCATAACATAAAAGGCTTACCATATCTATGACGAAAAGCAGTGTCACTGTCACTTCGAACCAGTGCATTGCAGATGAGACTCTGGGGCTTTGCGCGTAGAGCTGTCATACAAACGATTGGTATGTGAAACGGTAATCTGTCACACGCTTTCATCATGCCGCGAGTTTCCTCACCTCCGCGACGTAGAAGCTGAACATGAGTAAACTGAGTACTAAATTCGAAAGCTCCACGTACCATCCGAACCGTCCAGCGAGTAAAACCTGCACACGCTCCTTCAACGTTGGCTCGTACACGCGTCCCAGAGCCCTGCCCATGACGCTTCCATGACGACCAAGACGACCGCTACCGCTCACTCGCTCAACCGCATGCGCATCTTGAGAAGCTAGTCCATGAAATGGCAAAGAGCGTTAGATCTACTTAATCGAATGCCTGATACTTCAACTTGCGTACGATGAGCCTCTTCCAACTGAAGCGACGACTTCTATTCGACACGCAGCCAAACAGCACAAAAACAATTTTCATACGATGCGCTAAACAGATATGTATGCATCCGTGCCACCAACGCACCAGATCACCCTCGCGAACGTCGCTCCCGCACCCAGAGACCGGCACCGGCGAACTCACCTCTGCGTACATGCGCCTGAATGGGCAACCCGCGAACTATAGCACAGAGTGAAGGTCCGTTATGTGACCTAATTTAGGTACAGTGCTCGGTGTCCTACGATTACGCCTTAGTCGTGTCCTAATTTCTGCATTTCTTTGTTGTTGAGCAGCAATGGACGGCGCATGCGTGACGCCGACTTGCAGTAATAGCGGCACGCTCGTGTGCCCGACATGCAAGAAGCTGGGCATCCCGCCGGCCATGAGCACGTTCTGCTCGCAAGACTGTTTCAAGGGCTATTGGGGCCAGCATAAGGCGCTGCACAAGATGTTCACACAGGCGCTGGCCAGTGAGCAGGCCAACGGCGGCTCGCCTTTTGATGGCTTCGCGTTCACGGGCCCGCTGCGTCCGGGCGTCGTATCGCCCATGCGCAGTGTGCCGGACCACATCAAGAAGCCGGACTACTGGCAGACTGGCCAGCCGATCTCGGAGCAGAAGGCTGAGAACAAGATCCCCGTGTACACCAAGGAACAGATTGCTGGCATTCGTGCTGCCTGCAAGGCTGGTCGCGAAGTGCTCGACATCGCTGGCAAGGCGCTGCGCGTTGGAGTAACTGGTGATGAGATCGATCGCATCGTGCACGAAGCCACTATCGAGCGCGGCTGCTACCCGTCGCCGCTGAACTACTACAATTTCCCCAAGTCGGTCTGCGTGTCTGTGAACGAGATCATTTGCCACGGCATTCCGGACTCGCGTCCGTTTGAGGACGGAGACATCGTGAACCTTGATATCACGGTCTACAAGGATGGGTACCATGGTGATTTGAACGAGACGTTTCTCGTAGGCAAGGTCGACGAGGAAGGCACACGCCTGGTCAAGAACGCTTTTGAATGTTGCCAGGCCGCTGTGAATCTCGTGCGTCCGGGCACGATGTACCGCGAATTGGGCAAGCACATTACTGCTGTGGCCAACCATGAGGATTTCTCCGTGGTGAAGACCTATTGCGGTCATGGTATCGGCTCGCTGTTCCATTGCCAACCGAATGTGCCTCACTACGCTAAGAACAAGGCTGTGGGCATCATGAAGCCGGGCCATATTTTCACGATCGAGCCTATGATTAACGTTGGCTCGTGGCGAGACAAGACGTGGCCCGATGACTGGACGGCTGCGACCGCCGATGGCTCGCGATCGGCGCAGTTTGAGCATACGGTCCTCGTCACGGAAGATGGCTACGAGATTCTTACGGCACGCGAGAACGAGCCCGTAATGACGTGGGATGCTTCCAAGCTTCAGCGCTAATTGCCCGGGCTGTTCAGTGTCTAAGAAAGGGCAAGCATTGTGTGCTAAAGAAACAGAGGAGTACAAAGTAAATACGATGCATTTCTACATGCATGTGTCTCTTGTATCTGCCTTCTTCTAACGACTTCAGAGCCACTTAGCGCCGCATCCAGTAGTGATGACTGTAGAACTTTGGCTTCCGCAACTCCTCCATCGCGTGGATTGTGCAGCAGTAGCAGCACACAGCGCCGAGTTTGTGTAGAATCGAGAGCGCGACATATTCGTCAGCATCCCAAATGTCCAGGAGCTCTGTCTTGGACTCCAGTTGGTGCTACGGCCACAGCAAAAAATCAGCAGCGTTATTGACTGAATACTATTCTTTATGCGTTGATCTGAACGCCACTAACCGAGCGAACCGTGCCCAAGACGATCGAAAGCAGAATATAGGCTGGCTGCATCCAGAGCACGCTGCGGAAACGCTTGTAAAGCAGACCGAAGAGTCCACTACGGAAGAGGAACGTTGCGCCCAGTAGAGCAAATACATGCACCAATACAAATATCTGCAGCAGCACCTGCACGCTAAATGCATTGACAAGCGTCATCGCTACTGAGGGATCTTGTTATCATTGCAACGCAACGCACATGGTGACAACGCTGACGTTAGAGGATGCCGTGTCGCCCACAAAGTCTCCATATTCGGTCGTGGCGTTGAGCACGATGTCGATCACGCACAGACATGCAATGGAGGCGCAGGTGTAGCCAAACAGCAGGTTGCTCTGCTGCTGCTGCTCATTCTGCATCATGACGTCCTTTCGAGAGCTGTTCAATCAAACGTTTGTTTCAGCCAATCTTACACATGTTGGTTATTCTCTCTATCACGTTTTGAAAAAATACGCTTTCCCGCCATTTTCTGACATGCAATGTGACTGGGTGTTTGGGTTTTTGCGTCCTCCGTCCAGCATCGAAGTCAGTCGGCAGGTTGAGAGGTCGGCCATGGGGATCTCGGGGCTACTGCCAGTGCTCAAGAGCATCACGGAGACTAAGGAGCTGAGCGCCTACAGAGGCCAGACGCTCGCTATCGATGGCTACTGCTGGTACGTGGCGCAGTATAGTCCAAGTACCTGAATACAGCGACTCATCGTATGACTCTTTCAGGTTGCATCGGGGCATTTACAGCTGCAGTCAGGAGATTTGCTTGGGCCAGGAGACAGACAAGTACGTGCGTATTACAAACATGGTTCTATGCCTTGATCTGGCTCCAGCCAGAATTCACGGTCTCTTCTTGTTCCGCAGGTACATCACGTACTTTATGGACCGCATTCAGGCGCTTATCCAGAACGGGATCACGCCGTACGTGGTCTTCGATGGCGGACCGTTGCCGATGAAGAAAGGAACTGAAGAGGAACGTCGCGCGTATGTATCTCAACCTTTGCCTCATCGCTGTAGTACTGCTGGCGGCTAACGATCGACTGTCTTTAGCGCACGTGCCAAGAACCGCGAGTTGGGCGTCAAGTGTTTCAAGCAAGGCAACTACGCAGAAGCTCGCAAGTATTTCGCGCGCGCTGCTGACGTGTCTCCGTACATGGCGCACCGTGTCATCCAAGTATGTCGCTTCATTTGGAGCTTTTATATTCATGTCGGATTTTTCACTCTGTCATTCTGGCAAATGACCCACAGAGACTCAAGCGGATGAACGTGCAGTATGTCGTGGCTCCGTACGAAGCTGACGCGCAGCTGACGTATCTCATCCAGCAGGACCTTGTCGACGGTGTGATCACTGAAGATTCGGACTGTCTACCCTTTGGTTGTCACACTGTCCTGTTCAAGCTTGACCGTGATGGTGTCGCCCAGGAGATTCAGACTGCAAACCTCAAAATCAACAAGGGATTGAGCTTCCACATGTTCTCTGACCAAATGGTAACTCTTCTATGGACTGAATCATTGCTTTGAAGCTTGGATTCTAATCCAGGCGTCGCTCTTTTTGGTACAGTTTCTGGAAATGTGCGTCTTCTCCGGGTGCGATTATCTTCCCAGTCTTGCTGGGTTCGGCCTCAAGAAGGCCTACACAGCTGTGAAGCAACACGGCACGTTCACCAAAGTACGTCCAGCGTTGGATGTCTTAGATGTGCCACTTTCTAACAATGGCTTCATTGCAGATCATTCGAGCTCTGCGTCTAGAAGGCAAAGTTCGTATCCCGACCACGTACGAAGATGACTTTGAGCGAGCGCTGCTAACGTTCCGTCACCAGACGGTTTATGATCCCAGGTCCCAGCAGCTCGTTCCTCTCACTCCTATTCCAGATGAAGTGCGGGCCAAGCTTCCATCAATGGACTTTGTCGGCCCCATGCTGGCGAATGACGTAGCGATCGCAATAACGGAGGGAGATATGGACCCTATCACGTCAATTCGGTTTTCTGCAGCAGGTGAGCAGCAACAGAACCCATCCAAAGAGTCAGCAGTCTCGTTCATCCAGAGACGACCAACACCTGCGAGTACGGATACAGCGACTCCTGTTATCCAAAAGAAGCCAGACCCAGCAGCCTCGAACAATTTCCGTCATCTTCCGTCTTCGTTCATGCGGAAGCCGACGCCACTGCCAGCCTTTGCTCCACCGGCTCCGATTGGAGCGAAGAGGATCCCAAGTCCAGCCAAACGCATCAGCCGATTCTTTGCGTCGTCTGTTGAGCAATCCTCGCAGTCCGAGACGGATGACTTGTCGTTGTCCGCGACAAGTTTCGAGAGCCAAGAAGCCGTCAATGTAACTACCTCTGTCACTTTTTCTCCGCTAGAAGATGCGGCGAAGCACAAGCAACGTGGAGAGAAAGAGAACCAGGCTCCAAGCAGCAAGCGCAGTCAGGAAAACGCCTTTGCCAGGATGATGCGAGCCGGATCCTTGCTTCAAAAGCAATCGTTGAAGCGCAAGGCGATTGGTGGCACGGCTTTTCATGGACGCAAGGCTCAAATGGTCAGCAAGAAGTACACGTCCCCACTGGAACTCATTCAGCAGCATGCGTACAAGACAGAGCGACCCAACATGAGCCATTATTCTAGCGGCATCAAGGAGTCGACTGAGTCTATTGAGCCGGATGAACCAGAAGTGGAGAATTGTTCAAGTAATCAAGAACAAGAAGAAGAGTCCAAGCCACTGGCCCAACCAGTCACGCTTCCTTTGCAAATGTCGACGCGAACATCAACTCGGTCGTCCATCGCATCACTCGATCGCTTCCGGTTCAACAAATAGAAATCCCCAGTATCCCGTCATTACAATAGCAACATTTGTCATACTACATAAATTCCGCTGACAATTACATTGCTACAATTTCTTGTTTGCAGAGCGGACAGCTATTGTTTTCTTGTATCCATCCCGTCACGCATTCTGGAGCCATCGTTTAACGAAGAGAGTTCAATATCCAAGTGCAAGCAGTGCTTTCAATGAAGAAAACAGTCTCTCACCTTCGTGGAAAATGTGAGCACAGGGCAGAGTCAACGCCTGATCGTTCTCCACAAACTTGTACTGACAGACGATGCATCTGTAGCAAACAACAGCATCAGTCAGTCTCTACAATTGTTGCCAGCACTGCCTTTTAGATGACGTACGACAGATCCGAGTGGCCAGATCCAGTCCACCGATGAGTTGGAAGACTGGACAGCACTTGAACTGCAACTTGGCGCCAGCGCTCTTTCTTGACGTCTCCCACCTGCTCGCCAAGTTGCAAGAGCTCTTCGTACGTCATGTTATCAGGGTCGATGGAGCGATTCTGCAGTGCGATTGCAGATGCGCGCTCCTCCTGGGATCTAGATCGGAAGGCCTGTTGGGCTTCGTGGGATGCTCGAAGTCGAGCTTCGTACTCCTCATACGCAGCAATGTTCTACAAATCAATCAGTCAGCTACGAACAAACAGCTCTGCAACTATCAGTTGCCGCACCTCTTGCTGCTGTAAATAATGGGCTAACGCAAGAGAGGCTGCTTCATCCGAGTTTGTCTGGTTTGGAGACAGCGCTCGTGCTGCTGATCGTGAGGTCATGAGAATGGACTCAGGAGATAAAGTGGAAGACGCAGAGTGTCGATGGTCATGACTACGCGATCGATCCGCTCTCGAAAGAGCGGAGGCCAATGAAGACAAAGGCGCTCGGTTTCGATCTGCATCCGAGCGATGGTACTCGTGATCCCGAGTTCTTCGATCGGATGCAAATGATAGACCGAGGCGAGGTCGAGGTCTGTGAGAGGTTGAGCTGACTTGGCTCTCTGCGCTCGAGCTGCGCGAGATGCCTTCGATTGATGGAGGGTGATCTCCGCTATGCCCACGATCTGGGTCGCGCTCCAGCTCCTGAGTCCTGCTACTAGAAAACAGAACTGAATCTTCATGGTCAGAGGAGGTCGACTGGGGGCTCTCAACGCAAATATCGTCCGCCAGGCGACGCGTGGGAGTCAACTCCGAGTTCTGCATGCTGGCGCCATGTGAGGTTGGGACTGGCGACGCGCTCCAGCTGGGCTGTACAGCATTGCGAGCTGTTGACGTTGGACTCGTGAGGTCGATCACGGCCGCCTACAAGCAGGGAGAGAATCCATTGTGAGCCTCAGTTGCATACCCAATGGACGGAGCGAAGCGTCGTGCGCACCAGATCGCCTTGTGCTGGACTGGATTGGTTGCTCGAGGACGCTGTTGCAGACGACGCCGAGCCATTGCGACCAGCTGTATCAGCGCTTGAGGTCTACACACCATCACAATGCAGCAAACAGCGCTTGAGGATTAGATACAGACAGATTGGCAACCTATTGTATCAAGGATACCCATACCACAACACTGTTGCTGGCCTGCAGGGCCATCATGCGTGCGTGAGCCTGCTCCAATCGGATGTAGCGGCGCTTGAGTCGCGCATACTTCTTCTCCAGTTGGTCGCGTCGGGAACGCTCATGCTCGTAGGCCGCCTCCAGCGCATGCAGCAGCCGCGTGTCGTCCACATGCGTCATGACCAGGAGCTCCAATAATGCCCCACCCCACTCCCGCCAAAACCCAGATACCGGTACCGGTATCTAGCGTTGTTTCCTCTACCAGTACCGGTATATCGATTCAATCAAGAACAGAGTGGAAGATTCCAGTATGCTGGACCTGGAGGACGAGCGACTCCATGGGCTTGCGCTGCATGTGGCGGCCTGGAGCCTTGTGTGGACGCTCTGTCTCAACGCTGTGCCCGCCGGTGCCAGCGGCCGGAATCACATCATCGCATTGAACGCGGCGCATGGACTGGTGTCCACGGTCGCGGCCACCCGGACGATCTACTACGCGCTGGACACGACCAACTCAGTCGCGGTCTCGGTCGCGTACTTCCTCGTGGACCTCACGGCCATGACCAAGGCCGACGGTCTGTTCAAGCTTCATCTCGTGAACAAGGCTCGCCGAATGGATTACGCGCATCACGTTATCGGTATCTTCTGGGGCACGATCTTCTTCGCGCACGAGGCCACAGTGTGCGCCACGTCTCTGGGTAACCCATACGTGTACATCCAGACGAATGAAGTGAGTACGGCGTTCTACAACTGGTTCCGCTTCAGCAACTCCACACTGGCCGGCGCGCTGTTCGCGCTCACATTCTTTGCTTCGCGCATCGTGTTCAACACGGCCTACTTCATCCCGCGGCTACTCCGCGAGTGCGACACGCGGTATCTTTGGGCCTGCATGCCGTACTTTGCGCTGCAATACATGTGGTTCGCTATGATCGTGAAGAAGATGACGAGACGTAGCAAGCAGCAGGACAAGACGGAGCTCAAGAAGCAGAGCTAGAGACAGCAGAGCCGGGCAGTATCCAGCCAGCCACAGCTCTGTCGTCAGCCACCTGAGCGTTGGTCCATCAAGGGCGTCGATAATAGAATCCCGACTCCATGCACTGCGCAGAGAACATTCCGTGGACATGGCGACCTTCCAGCCGAACGTGCGGCCGGCCGAAACGCAGATGGTCGTTCCCTGGATTTAATGCCCTTGTCGTAGACTACTGAATCGTGGAAACATTTGGGCGCGAATGAAATTTGTCCGTATCGCCAGGTTCAATCGATGCATTTAAGGTCGGACCGTAATCCGGATGGGTGCGGTTTCTGTGGCGTGGGCCACCTTATTCCAACCGCTGTGCATTGAAACGGTGTGTGAAAAAACGAGCAACTCGGGCGCAGAACAAGAAAAACGAACCCGTAGATGCAGCGTCTGGACCGGTACGTCATGCCATTCTTCTCAGCTAATTATACGGGCGCGGATGCGGACCCACGGCAAAGACGCGGTCGAGGCCAAGGGTGCATGCGACAGTGCGCGCGCCGCTGTGCTGCACCACTGCGTGCTGGCTCTGCCGCTCGACTGCGTGGCTGGTGAGAAAATGCCTCGAGATCTCACACTCCTGCGTATGGCCTGTAGGTTCGTGGAACCGTGCGATGTGCCAATGCCGTCATTGGGCAGCAACCGCGACGAGCTGAGCCGTGCACGGCCAGTGCTGCAGGATGCGGCTCGGATATCGCGATTGTACGCGTCGGCCGTGGTCGGCGGCGAGATCCGACCGCAAATGGATAGTATGCTAGGTCTGCAGACCTTGGCAGCGCATGCAGATAAGCAACCGCCGATTATTGAGCGCGTGACGATTGCACAGTGCATCGCAGGGCCAATGGCACGAACGCCCGAAAGCATGCCGCTTATCCCAGCGTGTGTGGCGCCCGTGCCGTTCGTATGCTATCTCGGGCAGAAGAACAAGCGTGGGGAGCCTAGATTCGCGCAGCTCGTGGGTTCTCCGACGTCTGTGTGGGAAGAAGACAGCGCTGGGAACCCTGTGAGTCCCTTGATGACTACGCCATTGTCCCACTCCCGACCAGTTCCTCCAGCCAACATGTCATGGCGAGCGCCTGCGCTTCATCCCGTGGAAGCCAAACCCTGCACTGTCACACTGGCTCCGCTGGAGCAGCGAACGTGCGTACCTTTGGTTCAGTGCCCGCCCGCCAAGTTCCATGCTCTCAACATCTCTGTCTCCTTGTAGTCCGTTGCCTCGAGTGCCCGCGATGTTGCCTGTGGCTGGCAACGCAGCCAAACGACCGATGCTCGTGCGTCGCATGGCGACGCCCAACTGGCGACAGCAGACCACACCACTTGAGCGTAGCAAGACACGCGAGCGCATCCAGAAAGCGCTGGACGATCAATGTCAAGGCGACTACGAACTGCTGCTGCGCGTGATCTCGTCCCTGGACGAAGAGCTGTTGCATATCCGCACGAACTCCAAGGACCACTTCTTCCAGCAGACACACGCTCTCCACGACCAAATCGAGCGCGCGTCGCTGGACCGCTAGAGAAGCATGTAAGGAATCGATTGTGTAGTCAGCTCTCCTCCTCAGTTATCGTCATTCTCCTGTATCTAGATGCCTCTCAAACTAATGAATTTTCAATATAAACGCGTAATGCCTTCTCATTTGTCAGACCACGCGAACGAAACTACAGCGACGCTTCCCATAGCCGCTGCATTTGGCTCTGGAAGCATGGCAACCATGCAACTGCAGGATATCCGTGCCATGGGCGACGCGTTCACGCGAGCCAGAGAACTGTGCCAGGAAGAAGCGCAGCTGGACAAAGGGCTTGAGCTCTACCAGTCGACACTGCAGACGCTTAGGCAGTTCGTGCGTCGCATCCATCGAATGGCCGAGCGCCAACCATGGCTCCAGGTAATGTGACGGCACCGGTGCCGTGGTTTACACTCAAGCTTTCCCTGTATGCAGATGCAAATCGAGCTCGAGAACGAACTGAACGTCATGACAGACTACGCGGAGCTAATCCAGGCATTCAAGATCCCTCCAGTGATGGCGCATAGACAGCAACAGCAGTATCAACAGTCGCCACCGGCGAATCGTTCGCGGACTCCGGGCTCTGATGGCCGGCCATCAAGTGCTCCTCGGTGGGAAGTGTGTGCAGCCCCGGACTCCCGTGGCCGTGGCCCTCAAACCGAAGATCCAGCTCGAGATCCCGACGTGTGGGCTCCACCATCACCGGATCGTGGGCGTGGTGGCGGTGCCATGATCGGTGCTCGAGCTCCTCCGCCCTGGGCTGCCGGTGCCGACAAGAACAATCAACGGTGCGAAGCAAAAAGCTCTTTCTAGAGCGAACAGTGTTCCAATACTCCGACTAATTTTCACTGTTGAACGCTTTGTTCTACCATAGTCGTGTGCTTAAACCCGGTGCCAAGCCCGGTGCTGGCGCTCCACAGGCCAGTGCCGCCCGAGCTGCCGATCGACCGTCGGGACGACGTACACCCAGCGAAGATCAACAACGACGTCAAGCACCACGTCCTTCCAACGAACAAAGGCGTGCTGGTGGTCCGGCTTCTGGCTCCGGAGCCCCAGGTAACAAGACCAAAGACGGTGGTCTCAAGGCGGCACGAAAGGAAAACGAAAAGGCTCGTGGGGCTCCGGAAGACCCCGACAAGAAAAAGAAATACGGTGATCTGGCACGAGAAGAAGGTTGGGTCGACATCGAACTCATTGAGACGATCGAACGCGATATCGTTGACACCGCGCCCAAGATCACATTCGAGCAGATCGCGGGGCTGGAGCACACCAAGCAGCTGCTCCAAGAGGCTGTAATGCTGCCGCAAATTGTGCCTCACTTGTTTAAGGACGGCCGACTTAAGCCTTGCAACGGTGTGCTCATGTTTGGACCCCCAGGCACAGGCAAGACGCTGCTCGCTAAGGCGGTGGCCAATGTGTGCCAGACCACGTTTTTTAACGTCTCGGCCTCGACGCTCGCGTCCAAATACCGAGGCGAATCGGAGAAAATGGTGCGCATTCTGTTCGACATGGCTCGATATTACGCGCCGTCGATCATCTTCATGGACGAGATCGACGCGATCGCGGGAGCTCGTGGTGGAGCCCAAGAACACGAGTCCAGTCGACGGTATGATCTCTAGCATTTTGCTTGCTTGGCGTAGTAATTGGGCTCTTGTGCGTGCAATAGTGTGAAGACAGAGCTGCTGGTGCAGATCAACGGGGTGTCGTCAGGGGATCCTGCCGATCCAAGCAACCGTGTCATGGTGCTTGCAGCCACGAACCTGCCCTGGGAGCTAGACGAAGCCATGCGACGCCGTCTCACCAAGCGAGTCTGTAGGTGACTGGTGCTTGCGTTATCGTGCTGCCTCTGCTGATTGTATACCGCTCTGCTGTAGACATCCCGCTGCCTGAAGCCGTCGGCCGTCGCCAGCTTTTCCAGATCAACCTGGAGCGAGTGGATGTGGCTCCAGACGTGGACTTTGACGTGCTGGTGGCCGAGACGGAAGGCTACAGCGGCGATGACATCTGCGGTCTGTGTGAGACAGCCAAGATGATGCCTGTGAAGAGACTCTATACGCCCGAGCTGCTCAAGGAGCTACAGCGCAAGAGACAGGAAGGCGCCACGGACGAAGAGTTGCAGACGTACGAGAAAGCAGCGCTCGAGATCACTTGGGTGAGTAGATCTTCTCGTGGTATTAGCACGACGCTGGC
The DNA here is from genome assembly GCA_023335875.1 of Elongisporangium prolatum. NCBI lineage: Eukaryota > Oomycota > Peronosporomycetes > Pythiales > Pythiaceae > Elongisporangium > Elongisporangium prolatum. The sequence goes on from JAADVW010000095.1 coordinate 44,106, forward strand.
TGACTGGCTGGATGTAGGCTGATTTCCAGACTGCGATGGAGAATGTGTGCAAGTCGGTGGGCCAGGATCAGCTCGAGCGGTTCGTCAAGTGGGAGCAGGAGTTCGGGTCGAAATAACGACACAAAGCCCATTTGATCTGGATTAGAATGCATGCTGCTTCGCTAGACAACTCGCTATCAGAGCTTGCGCTTGAGTAGTCCCGAGAGAAAGTCGAACGAGTTGCCGTCCGGGTACAGCTCTAGCGCTTCACCATCGGCGTCGGCGAGTAGGCAGCCCGTGTCGGTGAGCCCCTTGATCAGAGCGGTCGTCTTAGGAGCGTCGTTGTCAGTGTTGCTCGCGACTTGCACAGTCTGGTTCGAGTGCAACCAGCGCTCCAAATAGGCGCTCTTGAAGGGACTAAAGCCCTGAGTCTGGAAGATCTGCTCCATGGGCTCGAAGGCGTTGCAGAACGCCGCTAGGAACTCCTCCCTGTATCACAAGATCCGCATCAACACTCTGAGGCCAGCCAGGTAGACAGACAGGCAGCACTTACTTGGTCACAGTGCAGAGCTTCTGCTCCGTGCTGAGCACATCCTGGAGGCAGATCGTGGGCGATCGGTTCGAGATGTTGATGCCAATGCCGGTCGTGACGTTGAACGCGCCGTCCTTGTACTCGGACTGGCACAGGATGCCGCCGATCTTGACCGTGTCCACGTAGATGTCGTTGGGCCACTTGATGCGCACGGGGCTGGCACCGACAGTACCCTGTACAGCCTCCACGGCCTGTACGATGGCCAGCGACACAAGGTACTGCACGAACGGCAGCGTATTGCCCTCCGTGAAAACGCTCTTGAACGAGAACGTGAGGCAGCCCTCGGGACTCACCCACGTGTTGGCTCCGCGGCCCTTGCCCTGCAGCTGATGCGTCGTGTAGCAGACCACACCCGCGGGCGCGTTAGGCCGCAGCGTTTCGTGCAGCAGCGTCTGCGTGGACGGCAGCGCCTCGCTGAAGAGCAGCATACCGCCCAGCATGTCCGTGCGCAGCAGGCTAAACAGCTTCTTGGGCGTGGCGTCCGCGTCACTGGTGCTGCTGGCATCGTCCTCGAGTGTCTTGACGTTAAGGGAGGGGCTCAGAGAGCTCGCCCACGCCTGGAAGTGGCGCATGTGGCGCTCCGACCGCGCATAGCCGCGTACTTCCTCCATCACCTGTTTAGTTGCCATCGCTTAGCAGTTGTCACAAAAGCGAATAAAGGGAATGTCACTAAGTCGGCATATTGTTGTCTTTACTAATCGGACCTGCACCAGCGTTCTAATCAAAGCGCATGAAGTGCGTGGAGGACGGATCGAGGTACTTGATGTCGAGCGCGAAGCCCTTGCCCATGGTGGAGCTCAGATGCGCGGCGTTCATGTACTTGCCCTTGGCGCCTTCAGGCTTGGCGTCCGAGAGCGCCACCATGAAGGCGCGCACATTTTCCAGCAGCTTCTCCTCCGAGAAGCTCGTCTTGCCGATACCGGCGTGAATGATGCCCTTCTTCTCGGCGCGGAACTCCACCTGGCCGCCCTGCGCAGCCGCAATGGCGTCCGCCACATCTAGCGTTACCGTGCCCAGCTTTGGGTTGGGCATCAGACCGCGAGGACCAAGGATCTGCCATCCAGCAGCAATAACGTCAGCTTCAAAGCAATAGACACAGACAAGCGGCAGAGACAACGTACACGGGCCACGCGACCGACGAGCGGCATGACATCCGGCGTCGCGATGCAGCGGTCGAACTCGAGCTTGCCGCTCTGCACCAGCTCCACGAGGTCTTCAGCACCCACGATCGTAGCGCCAGCGGCCTTGGCCTCCTCTGTATCAATGAGGCATCCCGCAGTCAGTCGACGGACCAAAAAATGCTGGACAAAGAGAAGCATGCGCACCTGCTTTCACGCCACGCGCAAACACGGCGACACGCACAGTCTTGCCAGTGCCATGCGGCAGCGTGACGACACCGCGCACGCTTTGGTTCGGCTTGCGAGGGTCCACGCCGAGTTGCACAGCAATGTCGACCGTCTAATGCACAGTTGTTGTATGAGAGCCGTCCCATTCGCATGCCTGCTGCAAGCATCCAGCAACTTCAGCCTACCTCGTCAAAATTGCGGTTAGACAGGCTCTTGCACTCGGCAATGGCGGACTTGATGTCCAATTGAGGCTGCATACACACAAAGCACCGGGTTGCATCAAACACAAGTCCAGTCAATCATGTTGCTGCACAATGCCGAACCTTGGGCAGACCGGACGAGCGCGGCTTCAGGCCAAGCGCGATGGGCGAGCGCTTGGGCTGAGTGGGCACCTTGGCCTCGACTACGACCTCAGCGGCCTCGAGCGTGGAGGCCGCACGCAGGAAGCAGCGCGACGCAGCGCGCGCGACCTGTCGCTGGGAGAGCAGCATCATTGTGTCCACGCGAATTGACTGGATCTGCCCTTGTTGGCCATACGGGGTCCCACGAGGGACAATTGGGTCCCTAGTTTAAAAATGAGTTCCTCGTATCCCGAAAATAAATTGTATCGGATTTGTGAGGTGCTACGGTACGCGCTTCCTCGCTCTCTGCCCTGGTGATGCGTGTCAACAAGCGTCCAGTTCGAACAGATGCAGCGATCTCTCTTCGTGTTGTTGGCTGGTGTTGCAACGCTTGCGCTGGAGCCTGTAGCGGCGTATACGTGCAGCAGCCTTAATGGTCCGTTCTGCTCTGGCGTGTCAACCGATTTCGCTCTGCCGCCGGCTCACGCGTCGCTGAATCTCGATCGACCCGAAGAGGTTCGTGCAGTGAAGCGACGTCTTGGGCTAGAATGCTGGCTGACTGAGTGCCTGTATTGAGCAGGAATTGCAGAAAGAAGAGCTGGAGAAGCGCTTCAAGATCGAAAAGATCCTCAAGCAGTTTGAGTTCGAAGCTGCGCGCGACCGCGACCAGACGCAGCATGACCAGATCGTGGAAGAACTCGAGCTACTGCTGGACCAAACGGCTGCTTCACTAAGCGCATCGGAACAGCAAAAGCAGCAGGAGGAGAGTCCTATCGCAGGGTCGTTTGCATTCAGCAATGACAACGGCGCGTTTGAGCTGCTGGAGAAGATGAACGGCGACGAGCTCAAGGATTTCTTCGAGCTGGCATTGGACGAAGTGCTGGATTCCTACGACGTGACGCTGGACGAGATGTCACCCGAGATCGCACAGGGCATCCAACTCACGACCAAGCAGATGAAGGCGCTCAAGGACGTCAAGAGCTACCGCTTCGCGCTACTGAATGCCTCGGCGCGTGCCAATATCCGCAGCAAATACGCCAACCACCGCATCGTGGTCATCCAGCAGGCCTTTGAAGAGCTCGTGGTCGCACGGACGACTCAGGAGCGACAGATGGCTCTCGAAGTCTCGATCTTCCTCTTCCAATTGGCTGATGAGACCTCCGAGAAGCAGCAGTCGGCCGTCGCGTCCGAAGCCTCCAGCGTCTCAGCCTAACATACAGTTGTGAGTGAATGAATACGTGAATCAGATTTGGACTCAGATTCCCTTATCTCCGCTTTGGAAGCTGAATGGCCGGTCGAGGAGGAGGCGGCGGACGCGGTGGCGCCGGCAAGTTCCAGCCATCTGAGGGCGATTGGCCGTGCCCCAATCCAGGGTGCGTGCAGGAGAGAGACGACTACAGCTCTGTCTGCCACTCGCTTGGGCTCTGGATTTGACAAAGTGTGGTCTGTAGCTGCTCGAATGTGAACTTTGCGCGTCGGAGCGAATGCAATCGTTGCCAGACGCCGCGGCCCGAGGGGCTGGGAGGGTCAGCCTCAGCCCAGAAAGCGGACTTCCGAGGCCCGCCTGGACTCTTCCAGTCCACTGATTGGACATGCAACACGTAAGAACACGAGCTCTTGAAGCCGGCTTTCTTGCGCTGATCAGCGTGTGCGTAGTTGTGGGAACGTGAACTGGGAGCGCCGATCCGAGTGCAATATCTGCAAAAGCGCCAAGCCGGGGATGCCTGGCCTAGTGAGTCGAATGCCACGCGCACCTTGTTGATATGCTGAAACCTGACTCACAGGCTCTATAGGACGAGCGACGCGATGGCGCTGGAGGTGGCTTTAACGAGCGACAGGAGCGGTGCGTTGTGTTGCTCATGTGTAGTACTGCTGCCATCAAAGCATGATCTAATCATTCAACTGCAGCGTGGCGTCGGCCAAGACTGAGATCGGTGACGATGGCTACGACGACTTTGGCTTGAAGAAGAAGGTTCTTCGTTCTGGGCTTTAGATCTCGCTATGTCTATCTATGGATACTTACAATCGCAATTGCCGACAGAAAGTGAAAGCGTCCAAGGCTGAGCGCGAGGCTGCTGCGTTGGCTCGCCTGCAGCAATCCTACAGGTGGGGAGACATCGCACTTTGATCGCATCATCATTCATCTCGGCGCGTGATGGAAATGATGACGTCGACCGGGCAAATGACGAACACCTCGCTTTGTCTATGTGCGTGTGTAGTGCAATCTATCAACCGCCGGAAGGCTTGAGCTCCAGACGCTCGCCATCTCCTCGTCCCAGTAGACGAAGTCGGTCGCCTGCAATCCGTCAAGACGACAAAAGCTCCTCCCGTAGGAGCCGCAGTCGAGATAGACGACGTCGCAGTCAAAGTCGCGACACTACAAAAGCGCGAAGTCCGGATCGATCGCGTTCGGATCGACGAGGACGAAGCGTGAGTCGAGATCGTCGAAGCCGTCGCGAGAACAGTCGGTATCGATAGAGACAGCCTACCATACTTACTGCCTTGACTGTGAATCCAACTCCTTGAAATGCGATTACGTTTGCGTAGCCATGTGTACGTTTCTCTGTCAGCACCGGAGCAAGGACAGAGCCACCACCAGAAACAACGCGACGGCCGACACACAAAATAACTTTATAAATTGCAAGAAAGCGCAGACAGAAAGCAGCCACGCGAGCTCTCAAAGGTCCTCCATCATTCAATTCCTATGGCGCTCATTGGAGCACACGCGTGGCCTTGCCCGACTTGATTTCCTCTAGATCTTTTGCATGCTGTGGCGATCCACGATCCCCTTGACCATGACGGGTGAGATCTCGAACAGGTTCTTGAGGATAATATCAGGGATGTTGGCGCTCTTGGATCGCTCGTCGGGCTCGGCGTCGATCAGAACTTTAACGGACCACATTAACACGCAGCCAGAGCCGGTCGAGTCCTTAAAGTTACGCAATGACACACTACATAGAAGTACCAATGAGTACCAATGCATATGATCCACAGGTCAAGAGCTAGAACGTACACTACGGTCTGGTTGCGACGGATGTAGTCCATGCCCTTAGGATGATTCGGGTCGTTGTCCACCGACTTGGCCACGAAATAGAGGCTGCCATCGGCATTCATCTGCTTCTGATTCATGAACAACTGCTCCTCCTTCATGATGCCACCCGTGTGCGCCATATCTCCGTTGCCAACCGTGAGGTTTACGATACGCCGGACGTATTTGGTATCATTGTCAATCGTCTCAAGCACTTCAGCCGAGTCCACGAAGGGGAACTGCTTCTCAAAGCCGGTGTCACCAATGCAGTTCCACAAATCATCCATGACCGTGTTGGCGTCGCAGTTGAATAGCTGGTGGTTGAAGAAGATAGCCATCTCGTTCTTGGACATCTCGTACTGAACCTGAAGACCAAAGTACGTCATGGTCGGATTCTTGGGCGCACGGAAAGCAGACTCGCACTGCGCCAGTTGCTGATCTGCAGTGGCCATAGCCTTGGTGGCCACTTCCATAAGCTGGTCAGTGAATGAGCTCGATTGCAGTTGCAGCGTAGTGGAAGACGAGGCGATCGTGTTGGCCAGTGTCGCAGGATTAGTGCTAGCCGAGGCCGACTGGTTCAGGATCAGATCCAAAGATGGCATCTACAGGAGATTCAAGAACGGTTAGATGGCTGGTCCCTAGTCTAGTTGCACATGACGAGTGGAGACGTACGTTAAGTAGAGGCTGCTTGGTGAAGTAGTCCTGCAGCCGCTGAATAAACTTCATCTGTTCCATGAGCGTCTTGCGCAGGAATTCGTTCTCCTGGTCCACACGGGCGCGGATCTCGGCATGCTGTTCAGCTTCCTGCTTCCAGCCCAGCTCCGTGTTGTGTTCTGACGGCTCCGAAGACTGCAGCACTTCGATCTGTTCCTTCAGATCCTTCACCTTGGCACGAAGAGCGACCAACTCATCTTTCTGACGCTGACGATGCTTCCGAGCAGCCTTAGCAATCTGCGCTCGACGCTTGGCCTTGGGGTCTTCATACTCCTCAGGTTGCTTGTCATCGTCGCCTGACTCGTTCTCATCGACATTCGAAGACGGAGCCGACGGCGCCTTTCGCTTCTTAGTAGCAGTCTTGGCCTTGCTCGTCTCTTTAGCAGCCGTACCGTTCGAAGGGCTGGCGCCAGAGAGCGCTAGCTGGGCCGAAGGCGGCACAGGCAGCCCCATGCCGGCCGATCCGTTCTGAGCGCCGCCAGCACCCAAACTCGGGAACATTTGCGAATTCGCAGCCATGAGCGGGTTCATTCGGTGGATAGGCGCGAGGCCGTTGCTCATGGGCATAGGCAAGTTCATGCCCATAGGCATGCCCATGCCGTTCATGGCTCCCTGAGGAGGCACCATGCCCATGCTCATGGAAGAAAGCCCATTGGAAGTTGCCATGGTCGAATTGGTCGAGGTCGAGAGGCCGCGAGAGGCGGTGGCGTTGGCGTTATTGCGCGGGTTAGTAGCCTCGCGCAGCAGATTGTGCAGCGCGTCCATGGCAGTCGACTGGTGGGGGGTCAAACACAAGCAGGAGGGATTTGAATCAGTCCGAGAAGCTACGCGGCAGCTAGCTTGATTGAGGTTGGCGCAATCGGATTGTGGGACTGATTACGCAGCGCAGACAACCGGCCAGGCACCCAGTCGTTTACGTAAGCGGTGATCCGATACTAAACGCGAAATGAACGGTGCGCGCCAGGAGTCGGCCCGTTCTGGGCGGGGAGAGAGGGGGCTGGGAGAAACTGTGTGGCGACAGAGCGAGCGACGATTTTCAGCGAATAGAATACGAATGATTTCGAAGAACACTGACGTGATTGGTCAATTACGATATGTCGCGTAATCGTCAGGTTCACTGGCTGTATGAGCCAATCATTTTGGCACGCACCAATCAAAGCAGGGAGATTGACAGAGGGCTAGGCAATATACCCCATCTGGGACACTCTCCCGCGTCGAGGTGCGCGCGTAATCGTAAAGTTCTTTTGCCCAACCCATGTACCCTAGTAAGTGGTACATGCGAACTTAACAAGTGCTTCGAATACCTGCCAATCGCAGCAGCATCATCATGCAGGTCGACGCTCAAGCTTCTGCTGCGCCGCGAGCGCCTCAGCGGTTCTCAGGCAAGAAAACGCATTCACAAACTGAAGCCAATGGATCCAGCAGCTGCTGCCACGAAGAAAAGAGCTCCTGCGGTTGCGGATCGACAACGTAAGCTTGCATTCTTCTGGGCCGTTCGGTGGTCCATGTGTGTTGATACACATACCCATGTTGCTGCTGCAGCCTCGCTGTGGGCAAGCTAAGAGCCAAACGAAAGCCTTCGGAAGCTGCGCTGAAGCGTCGCATGGCTAACCAGATCCCTGAGGCCATCTTGAAGGACCCAGAGCTCGCCAAAGCCATGGAGCAGGTACGCTTTAAACGACGGATCTCCTTCTTGCAGGAATGGATTTTTACGAGAAAGATTGCTTTGTAGCTGCCATGGAACTACAACTTTGAGATCCACAAGACCATTTGGCGCATTCGTCAGGCTGCGAGTCGCCGCGTTGCGCTGCAGTTTCCCGAGGGACTTTTGCTCTATGCCTGCGTGATCTCGGATATCATCGAGCGCTTCACAGGCGCAGACACCATCATCCTGGGCGATGTCACGTACGGCGCGTGCTGCGTGGACGATCTCACTGCGCTGGCACTTGGAGCAGATTTCATGGTGCACTACGGCCACTCGTGTCTGATCCCAATCGACGTCACGACTATCAAAATGCTGTATGTCTTCGTGGATATCGCCATTGACGTGACTCACGTACGCTTCGCTATCTCTTGCACGCAATTCCACATGCCTCGGTCTCACCTGGTTCATCTCTCTAGCTTGTGGAATGCATGAAGCTCACGTTCACCCCAGAGACCAAGGTGCGTCACGTCTTAGCTCTGTGATCGTGCTGAACGATCTTACGACGACGTATCCTGCTGTAGATTGCGCTCATGGGCACGATCCAGTTCGCGAGTTCCATGCATTTGGTCCAGACAGCGTTGAAGGACCACTTTCCTCATCTTAACGTGCCGCAGGTCAAGCCGCTCTCTCCGGGCGAAGTGCTGGGCTGCACGTCCCCACAGATCGAGGGTGTTGACGCGCTCGTGTTCATCGCCGACGGGCGATTCCACTTGGAATCCGTGATGATCGCCAATCCTCAGCTACAGGCCTATCGGTACGACCCGTACCCCAAGGTGCTCTCTATTGAGAAGTATGACCTGCCCGAGATGATGGGCATTCGCCACGATGCGATCGAAGCGGCCAAGGGAGCGCAACGCTTCGGCATCATCCTGGGAACGCTCGGTCGCCAAGGCAACCCGCTGATCCTGGATCGTCTCAAGGCGCTTCTGGGGCAGCGTGGTAAGCAGTTCTTCGTGCTTTTACTATCTGAGATCTTTCCCGACAAGGTAGTCTGCGTGTCCATGTATGCTTGCGGACGGTTTATCAGCCACCTGTAACGATGCGTTGCAATAATAGCTGGCTAGATTCGAGGACGTGGACGCATGGATTCAGATTGCGTGCCCGCGACTGTCGATCGACTGGGGCTACGCTTTCCCCAAGGTACGGAGTTTCTCACTCTCATGACTCCGCAACCAACTGATCCGCTTTGCTGGGTAGCCCTTGTTGTCTGCATATGAGGCCCAAGTGTGTCTGGAAGCTGCACCGTGGCAGGATGGCAAGTACCCAATGGACTTTTACGCCAAGGGCAGTGGCGCATGGACGAACTACCACGAAGAGAACAAGCGACCGTCGTCCAAGCCCGTCGTGGCCTAGAGACATGCTTCTAAGAAAGCAGCAGGATTATATTGCGGAGATGTTTTCTTTTGTCCAGTTCAATACACACAGAGCCAAAGTATCGCTTGGTTCCATCCAGCTACGCATGTAGCCATTCGTCCAACCTCTCAGTCCCGCGTTAGAGTCGCACTTCGCAATCATCAAACGATCCGTCATCAGTCTCTGGGACATGATCTGTCCACGAAAACGAAATTAAATTCCTCACCTTGGACTGAGCACTTGCGCGAGCTTCTCGTCTGTCGAAAGCGCGTTACTACTGGGCGCAATCTTGGAACTCACGGCGTCTGCGAGCGACAGTTGGGCTTCAGGATGGAACTTGCAGATCTCTCTGTGGAAACAATGGCATTAGAACGTGGTTCACGAGTTGGAAAGCCAACAGAACGTACTCGAATATCAGCTCCTGGAGCCGGATCTTGGTCAACTCCTCTTTCTCAAAGTCAAAACTGAAGGTGGAATCGGCGATCGGCTCGTCCTCGACGTTGTGCAGGGACTCAAGGTACGGGTGTTCCAATGCCTTTTCCACGGAAATGCGCTTGGCCGGATCAAAGACCAACATTTTCTCCAGCAGATCGATCGCCGTCGGCTTCGCTGTTGGGAACAGCTTATTAAACGGGATGGCGGGTTTCATGGGCTGGTTCTTCATGAATCGCATGGCCTTCTCGCTCGTCACAAAGTGCAACTCGTCTTCTCGCGGCGTGCCGAGCTTATCGCAGATGATCTGCAGCTGATGGATATAGTCGTCACCGGGAAAGAGCGGCTTGCGGCCTAGCAGCTCCGCGAAGATGCAGCCCGTGGACCAGATGTCGATAGCCTTTGTGTACTCTTTGGTCGAAAGCATGATTTCTGGCGCGCGGTACCAGCGCGTAACGACGTATTCGGTCAGCTCCATGTTGTCTTCGTCGGGCTCGACGCCGCGCGCGAGGCCAAAGTCGCACACTTTCAGGTCGCAGTTCGAATTGAGCAATAGGTTGGAAGGCTTGAGGTCTCGATGCAGCACGTTGGCCGAGTGAATGTACTTGAGCGCTCGAAGGATCTACGAGAGCGAGCAAACGGTCAATCCGATGGACAGCTCCAAGCAACGCAGCGAGAATCGACGCACTTGGTACAGGAAGTACTGGACGTGGTCGTCTGTGAGCGGCTGGCGCGAGTAGATGATGCGATGCAGATCGGTCTCCATGAGGTCCGAGATGATGTACACGTCGTCAAACTGCGTGAGCGAGGCCGGCGGCAGTAGATCCACGATCGTAATGACGTTCTCGTGGTCGAAATGCTGCAGCAGCTTGATCTCGCGCAGGATGCGCTTGGCGTCTACGATGTCTTCAAAGGCCTTGGAGATCTTCTTGATCGCCACTTTCTCAGTGTTCTCTGAGTTCTCGGCCGATCTATGGCAGTCATCTCAGTCCATCAGTCTGTCTGTGAGGCTACAATATAGAGAAGCAAGGCGAGCACACCCACATGACGACTCCGTAGGCGCCGTGGCCGATGGGCTTGATGAACTTGTACCGGTTGTCGATCTGGAAGGTCGTGCCCGAGACCGCAAACGAGTACGTGTCGGGGCGATCGCACGGCAGCGGCGTCATCACATTCGACGCTTTGCGACCTTGTGAGTCGCTCACGGCCCTAGACACCGTGGAGGCGGATGCCGCGGACTGAGGCGATACAGTTGGCGGGCCGCTGCTCGTGGGAGCAGCAGCGACCGACGCAGTCGCGTAGACGCCGGCCGCGGCAGATGACGAGGCGCTCGAAGGCAGTGGAAAGCTCCCAGTCGGTCCAGTGCTCTCCATTTGTCTTGAAGCTATAGATCTGCTCGCATGGCCAAGTCGTTAATCGCCGCTCTTCTCAGCGCGCGTTGAGCGCTTGAAGGACGTACCGGTGGAAAGAGGTTTAAACCTGTGGCCTGGGGGAGAGGATTCCTGGACGTTGGCGTTGGGAATCGTTGCACGCTTTCGCCGGAGCAAGCGTACGAGCGAGTGGCTCCCTATTAATAGTCAATCGGCTGGAGCGGCGGCGAAACCCAAGTGGCTACACGCAGAGAGGCGGGAAACTCCCCGTCCGTAGAGCAGGTACCAGAGCAGAGGAGAGAGAGATCTACAGCCTTCTGCTTGCGTCGAATGCCTCTACTGACTCGTAGATCTCTCTATGCTATAGACCAATATGGGCTCTCGATGGGCTGGTTGAAGCTGATGAGTGATGGTCAGATAGTTGACTGACAGCGAGAGAGAGAGAGACAGAGGAAGGAGCGTGGCAAGCACTGTAAGTGGCTACGGAATCAAACTCATGGATACAGCTGCATAGTGTTGGCTATAACATCGTTTCCCGCAGCGATTCGTTTTCTCCTCCATGTATGCATGAGCTCCATTGCCGAAATGCAAACCCACACTAATCGTGTAGCAACCGAATCCTATTTTATCCAATCAAACACCGTTGATGCATTTCATTCGCTAAATTAGGATCAACCTCACGATATCCGAGGTTTTATCCACTTTCTTCTCGAAGTCCAAAGGGGGAGGATCTTTCCGCACTCAGCGACAATGGGCCAAGGCCAGAGCGGACTCCCGCGCCAGTCGCGCGGCGACGACGCCAAGAAGAAGGACGATGCGGCTAAGAAGAAGAAGAAGTTCGAGCCGCGCGGAGGCGCCATGACACGTCGTCACCGCAAGAAGAAGGGTCCGTCCGTGGCTGTGCGCATCCCGAGCGTGTACCCGACGGCCAAATGCAAGCTGCGCCTGCTCAAGCTGGAGCGCATCAAGGACTTTTTGCTTATGGAGCAGGAGTTCATCCAGAACCAGGAGGTCATGAAGCCCAAGCAGGAGAAGGACGAGGAAGAGCGCTCCAAGGTGGACGACCTGCGCGGCACGCCCATGGGTGTGGGCACGCTCGAGGAGATGATCGACGATAACCACGCCATCGTGTCGTCATCCGTGGGCCCGGAGTACTACGTGGGCGTCATGTCATTCGTGAACCAGGACATGCTCGAGCCTGGCTGCTCTGTGCTGCTGCACAACAAGGTCATGTCGGTTGTGGGAATCTTGGCCGACGACACGGACCCGATGGTGAGCGTCATGAAGGTGGACAAGGCGCCGCTGGAATCCTACGCCGATATTGGTGGTCTCGAATCGCAGATCCAGGAGATTAAGGAAGCCGTGGAGCTGCCACTCACGCACCCGGAGCTGTACGAAGGCATCGGTATCAAGCCGCCGAAGGGCGTGATCCTGTACGGCGAGCCCGGTACGGGCAAGACGCTGCTGGCCAAGGCCGTGGCCAACCAGACATCGGCCACATTCCTGCGCGTTGTGGGATCGGAACTTATCCAGAAGTACTTGGGCGACGGCCCTAAGCTTGTGCGTGAGATGTTTCGTGTGGCTGATGACCACGCGCCATCCATCGTGTTCATCGACGAGATCGACGCTGTAGGCAGCAAGCGTTACGACTCGTCCAGCGGTGGCACGCGCGAGATCCAGCGTACGATGTTGGAACTGCTCAACCAGCTCGATGGCTTTGATGAGCGTGGTGACGTTAAGGTGATCATGGCCACGAACGCCATCGAGAGCCTGGATCCGGCGCTCATTCGTCCCGGTCGTATCGATCGCAAGGTAAGAAATACTTCCATTGTCATGATAGACTATGATCGTGGAGCTCACTGGTTGTCGTTGTAGATCGAGTTTCCGCTGCCCGATATCAAGACCAAGCGCCGCATTTTTGGCATCCACACGGGCCGCATGAGTCTGGCTGAGGACGTGGATCTGGAGGAGTTCGTCATGGCCAAGGACGAACTCTCGGGCGCCGACATCAAGGCTGTGTGCACGGAGGCCGGTCTGCTGGCTCTGCGCGAACGCCGCATGCGCGTGACGCAGACGGATTTCCGGAAGGCCAAGGAGAAGGCGCTGTACAAGAAGAAAGCCAACATCCCCGAGGGACTGTATTTGTAGATGGATGCAGTAATGCTTGTCTACTGGCGAAACAACGGCGTCTTTCTTTGCATTACTTCTGGCATTTTTCACTCGTTCTCGGATCTAAATATTAACAAAACTGGACAGACACTCAACGCGCGGCTTCGCTCGGGCGGGAGCTCCAGAACTTGGTGCGCAGCGACAGACTGGCTGGCAGCCATGAGGCTGAGACAATGCTGGCGCGAGAGCGCGGTCGCAGCGCGCTTTCCATCTTGCGCGCAATAGCCCGGCTCAGTGAATGGCGATGCATTAAAGTGCCTTCGCTGCTATCATCGGCCGGGTTCATGCTCGTCTTCTTGGCCTTCGTGGTCTTTGTTTGTGTCTTGTCCAGCGTGGGCTCGATCAGCTTCGCAGGCTCAGGCGCCAGCAGCTCTATATCGAACCGGTAGGCGAACTGCACGAGGTTCTTGCGGTCATGTGCGAGCGCCTGTGTGCGCGCATCCTCGTTGTGGTTGTGCATGGCCAGCGCCAGCGCCATGCGCTTGGCCGGGTCGTCGAAGGAATGGCGCTTCCAGTTGTGAATGGCGTTGCACCACTGCTTCATCTGGGTCGTGGACACGGCTGCGAATTCGTGCACACGTTCGTGGTCGTCCACAGGCACGAACCGGCCGATCCGGTCGTTGCGCGTGATCTCCAGCGCGCAGACCACGAACCTGTTGGGGCAGACCTGGCTGCCTACGACCGGGTGCACGCGGATGTGGTGCCGCGTCAGCGGCACGGTCGCATACAGCACGCCGCCGCTGCTGGGCGGCCGGCTCCAGCACTTGATGGCGCCGTCCTCCAGCACGCAGTAGCGCAGCCGCGCGGCGCGATCCTGGTCCGCGAAGACCAGCAGATAGCCTTCCATGGCCAGGAGCTCGAATGAGTGAGACTAACAGACAGATAGACAGCCCATCATCACGGCTCCCGGTCCGGCACGCAGGTCATGTTCGATCTGGACATAAAACCCACGATCGCACGACAACGATGGCGGGCTTTTCCAAAACAGAGAGAAGCCAGGATGTGAAATTAGCAAATCATGGTGGAAAGAAGCTCAGTTTTATGGCCAATTTCTAAAAGTAGAGCAGAAAGTTACGACGATGTACAGTTGTAATTCAGTTGCTGGGACTGAACTATGTAACGGTGCAGGCATTCACTAAATAGCCAAATGCAGGAGCCCAAGAGTCCAGTTCCCTGACAAAATGTGTCCCACGCACATAACACTGACCTTTGTGTCCTTTTCCAGCTAAACACGCACAGCAGGAGCCTGTTTCTACGCGCAACCTTCGCGTAACCTGGACGTTTCAGGCCGGAACGTCTCCACATGGCGCGCGAGAAATTGGTCCGCCTCTTTTTTCAGATTCGCTTCATAAATACCTCGGCTATATATGACACGGCGCGTTTCCGCTGCTTCAGCTGTGCGGATGTGTCGTAGGCAGACGGACCCGCAGCGAGTTCTCCATCACGAGAAGACGTTCAGTCAGTTGAGTGGCACAGCAACAGCCAATGAAGGCAGTGTACGTACTTTGACACGCTCGAGAGTAGCTGAATTGGCAGCTGCCCGGTAGTCGTAAGCCAAATCCGGAGCTGAAGGGCGAGCGAATGGAGGAGCTCCAGCGCCGTAGACTGCATTGCTGTAGGCGGACGGAGGCGGCATGCTGGAGCGATCGTAGCCCCAGTTGTCGACTGGATAGTGCTGAGGAGCGTACGCTCGGCCGGCTGGTGGCGGTGCATACTTCACAATGCGAGCTCGTCCTGGTGCAAACGGAGTACCGCCGTGCTGCGGTGGTCCATTGTTGTCACGACCCCAAGCAGTGTCGCTGAACTGCTGGTGCTGCTGGTAGCCATTCCATGGAGCTCCGTTGCCATTGCCTCGTGCGTAGGGGACACAGATCGACTGCTCACTACTGTATCCACCCGCTTGGTGTCGAACTACAGCTGATTGGCGGTGCAATGGCTTGTCCAGGAGAGGACCCCGTGGGGCACGCTTCTCCTGAGTCCCTCGACCGTATGCGTCAGTACTGGGCGGGGCTGAGAGCAAAGCCGGTGCCGGGGTTGAAGCTGGTGCAGAGGCTACAGAAGCAGTGACGGGTTCCTTCTTCATCACAGGTATGCCCTTGGCATTGCTGCGATAAAGCTCCGCCACCTCCTTGTACGTCTGCGTCGAATGAGCATGCAACAACACGAGCAACTGCTGTGCTCCCAATTGCTTGGCCACTTTCTTCGTGGATGCTTCTCCCTGTTATTTTCAATTCAACCGTTAGAATTGGGTTCAACAACACCAGAGCTACTTCCATCGCAACCTCACCTCGGCAGTGGTGCTGCCAGCAGTCACAATGGTCTTGAAGAGCTTGATTCCGTTGCGCTCAATCGCCACAGTATTGTAGTTGATGGAGACACCGCGGTTCCGGTTCTGGTACTCTTGCAACACTTGGGCCGGGGTCTTGATGGAGAGAGTCATGCAGGCCTAATGTCACACCAGTCAGCCTCTTGTACTCAAATCAGACAGCAGCAGAAGCATCTCTTTACCTGAAGAACACGAGGGTCACCAATTGAGAGCGTATCGAATTCTTCCTGCGTCTGCAGCACCATTAATCAGCCAGAGTAGTGAGCTCTCCACACTAATCAGCCATGACGAAGTTGCGAACTACGCACCATCGGCTGCGCATTGGCGCCTCCGTCTGTATGCTTCTCATTCGAAGCACTAGAAACACATTCGGTCTGCTCCACACTCTCTAGCTTTCGTTTCTTGGACTAGACACGTCATAGCCACAGATCCATTAGACGACCACGCTGTCAACCCAACACTAACTACAAGCAGGACGTACCGCACTCTGTTGGCCCCAGTGCTTGTCAGACGAATTGGCTGGTTCCTCTCGGGCACTCGTTTCGTAGGCACGCAGCTCGGGCGGATTGAATATGCTGTCCATGGGAACGTGCGTGCGCACCTGCCGTTCGAAATCAGCGAACGAGCCACCGGAAGCAGGCAGTTGGTACGGCCGCGACCAGCACACCAGGCGCTCCTTCTCGTGGACGTAACACGGGATGCCAGACTCGTGCATGACTCTCGTCCATCCCATTGGCAGCGACGGCCCTCCGTCATCGACAGCTGGCTGCTCTATCCGCTGCGCGTCTTGGTGGTTCATGTGCTGGTGGTTCTGCGCACTCAACTGCAGCAGGCCGGCCACAGAGCTCTCTGCATCGGCACGGTTCGAGTGAAGCGCGTACTTAGCAGAGGATCCTACTGACGTGGCCGCCGCTCTGGCTGGAGCTCCGCAGCGCATGGCACGAAGCTGCTGGATCTGCTCCTGCAGGTTCTCTGTCGGCGCCATCCTTCCTTCGCTTGTCCTTGTCCCGCACTCGACCAACACACTCGAACCTAACGGGCAAAGCGGACAAAGACGCGCTAAGTACGACCCTCACCGGAACTTCAGATATAACAGTTAGAATTTTGATATTAACAAAAATACCAGCTGGATGCTGTTAAACAGAGAACGATCTTGAACGGACGCAGACACTGTCAACTGCGCTCTCTCCTGCTGAAGATCCAAACATGGCTCTTGGATCGGCGGGTTGGTCTTCAAGTGGTTGGCTAGACCTTTCCTGTGGATACATCAGCGGTAGAAAATCCCCTATCTATTCAAGTTACTCGTGTGTACCCATCAGTATTAATATTAGTGAGAATATAGTAAACTGTTCACAGTCTTGGTCTTTGTTGTCAATCCTGCCAATTTCGCTGCCGCCACTTTGTGATGTCCTGCAACCAAAGCAGAATGCATATCCCTCTGAAGCTGATAAAAGCAGTGCAGTTCGAGCGATTGACTCAAAAATCTCAAGCCTCTGTCTCTGCTGTAGCATCTCGTGATGCAGTCACAGATACTCCACTCGTTGGCGCTCGATCTCGATCTCATCCTCAGTCACTCGCACGGACACCTCATGGACCTATGGGTGATGAGTGACGTAGGTTGCTGCGAATTCAATCTCATTGAGATCGATCTCTATGAGTTCGAGAACATTGTTGGCATGGCGCGAAGACACGTGTGCGAATGCTGTGTAGCTTGTTACTAGCACAAGGCGCCACTTTCGTGTTAACGTCTCGGATGGCAGTGAATTCACTCGCTATGTTTTGCACAATGAAGCGTCGAAGATGCACGACCACGGCATTGGTGTCGCGTTTGTCCAGTCTGAGACTGCGTGGCGGGACTAGAATTAGCGAGGCTAAACATGGCGAGCAATACGAGACTGACGTGCGTTTTGTCGTGGAGCTAACGATGCAAGCTGGACAATTCTCATTTGTGGCACAACTGCTCACAGACCATGGTGAGAGTCTGAGAGATCTAATCAACAAGGATGTTGGTCGCAATCTGGTACGACAAAAGCCGCTGTGCGAAATGATAGTATTAAGTATTACACTATATGGCCGTGAAAAATGCACACGCAAAGTCTTTCGATCGATCTGTCGCGTGGTCAACGCTCAGCAATCCTCATCGTCACCTGCTTCCGTTTTTGCTGTAGCGCGAGTTGTCAGATCTACAAGGCCGTCGAGTTCTTCGACCGTATTCCACGCGTATTCTGATTAGGGATCCAACATCAGTCTCCATCGTCCCACGCACATGTTCTAGCTCTGGCCCAGGTGTTCAGAACTCGCAGAAGGCAGCTCTCCTTCCAGTAACTTGCGATCTCTGCACACAACGCGCGAAATGCGTCCATAATGCGCTCGTTTTCCTCACTGGCGTTCTCTTTCGGCGCGAAGAACATCTTTCAGCTGTGTCTGGTCAGCAAGGAGTGCGATAGACTTTCATTTTCTCGAAATGAGAATGGCGTGCGGTAGTCTAAATTGTCAAAAGCAAATTTCGTACGTTGTATGCAATGTGATTTCTGTAGCACATGTTAAATAAATACTTGACACGCATTGCGTTCATATCACGAGCGAACTCTAAGCGACGACGCATGACGACGACGAGCGGAGGCAGCAGGAGTAAATGATGGTGACGGAGGCGATGTCTCTGATTGAGAGCAACCCAGAGCAAGTCTTTGCTTATTCAGATTCAAAATTTTGGCCTCCCGTTCCTCCATATACGCCTGCATTTTGCGAAAGAGCACAAGGCGAGCAGGATCCTCTGAGTCATCCAGATCGCTCACGCAGAGCCTGCTTGTGGATTTTCTACCTGATTCGTGGTGATGCTCGGAATCCAATATCCTAGTCGGTACAGATGCTGACGTAACTTGGCTCGCAATTTGAGTCTGCAACTCACGCACACGACTGTGCAACAAAACGTTATCGTTCTTCATCTGCATGGTGTACTGAATCTTCTGCTTTGGGTTTGTGCTACTGACAAGTTTAGCATTTTGGTCCCACGCCTTCTCAGCGGATACGATAGCTTCATCACGTTGGCGTTTCATGTCATCTCTCTGCGAGCGATATATGTCCACGTAGCCTCGCAGGATCTTAATGGTATCCACAAGCTCACGGCGCCTCTCTTGACACCTTTCGTGGTTCACCAATATGTGAGCGTTCTCGAGGTTGAGCCATTGAATCGTTTCATTTTGGTTTAAAATGGGCAATGATTGAATTACATCAACACCGTCTTCCACACCAATCCTCTCATTATTTCGAAAATTCGGCATGTGGCTGATAATATCAGTCAAATCACACGTATCAAGTTTTTGTCGAGAAATCCACCATTCACGCTGCCGTTGAAGAACTTCTGGATGTTCATTGTGACGTGAACCACTTTCCGCATCGGGTAGCATTGCCGACATCCACTCACTAGTAGATTTTGAGTCCAAGTCTTCTTCAAAGTTCTGGTGTCCAAGGAACAACGTGTTAAATATGTCTGGTTTACTCTGTTCTTGGTCCTTCAATCTCTTCTCTGATTGACGCGATTGCTCAATACTAGTAAGCTGCAGCTTTAAGCTCTCAATTGTGGACATCAGATCTTTGTTTTCCAATTCCATCACGCGTTCTCGTTCTTGCATGTCCACGATTTGCTTTTTCAGTTCCGTATTCTCTTTTGACAAACGCAAAAGTTGCTCATCGTCATCGCCATCACTGGAATCCTCTCCAACGTTAATGCCAACTTCACGTTCACACATCAATCTAAAAAACGCATCTGACATATTCACATTGCATACATCGCACTGGGATCTTTTGTTAGCAATGTACCTGTCCGACACTTCGGCAGTAGTATCCGAACTCAAACGCAGGAGCAAGTTCCAATGATCATCATTCGTTCCCCAATTCGTATGTTCCTTCCATTTATCGGGTGCAAGAGGAACGCGCAGCAATGTCGTCAAATAAAGGATTTGCTTCGTTGTCTCACAGAGATGGTCTCGAAGTTGTTGGATTCCTAAAGGCCCGTGAAGTTGACAACCGCTACAGCTTTCCAACGTACTTGACCCACTAGCGTGACTAGCTTGGCAGAATAAAAAAATTTCTTCGGGTTGATAATATCGGTCTGACAGCATATCTCCACTGAACAGTTGGACGTCTTCCAAGCCGTGAGTAATTTTTTCCGGAAGTACAAATGGCTTTGACCTCGAGTTTGCAAACTTCGGACTGGTCACTGGTGATTCTGGGTGAGGTTCTTCCTCTTCTTCAGCCATGGAAATGCTGCCGGAGATGGAAACTTTTACTTGGCTTGAAACGTCAACCCAATCTGCGCAATCGTCATGATGCGCATCTTGATTGTCGTTTGAATGGTATTTCTGCATTTGTTCCTGACAACGTGACTCTACTGTTTCGGGACAAAAGCTGGTGCTAACTTCGACCTGCAATGCCACCGTTTGCTCAGAAGAGTTTGATTCTTCTTGGTCTGCAGTATCATTTACGCTTGAATGATCGCTTGTGAGTGATATCTCATCCACACTGCAAGCATCATCCGATATGTCGTCCAACGGTTCATGCCCGAAAATGTTTAGATTACTGAAGCCACCCATAAAGTCGTTCCTTGAATCGGGCGCAATGAATTCAATTGTCAAAGAGTCGGTCTCATTTGTGCCTGGGACTTGGCATGGTGAAATGCTCGTGCTCACTTCTGGGTCCACAGGATTGTGAGCATCAACATTATCCGATATTTTTGCTTGTTCACCCACATCCGTAGCCGATAGCTCCACGTCACTATCATCGTCTGTGTTAGTGCGTGATGGCAGTTCTGCAACAGGTAGATGCGCGGCATCATCCTTTTTGTCCATATCCAATGCGACTGAAGAGCAGAGTTCATCATCGGACTCACTGACGCTATCGAAATCACTCTTGGCTTCCTCTTCAGTCCAAGAATACTCAGCCGCTGAATCTTGGTCGCTCTCATACCCTGTCCACGTCCGTTCATGAGTCTCGTCTCTTGCTCGGTCAGAATCAAAGCTGAGCTGGCTGAAAGTCCTGGTCAGCGCCTGCAACTCTTTGTCCGTGCGAGAGGTAAGGTTGTGAGTCTCCGCTTGATCTACTCCTTGCAGCAGTAGATCCTCCAGAATCGCTTCAACGTGAATATCAACATCATCTGATCCAGCATCTTCGTGCTCTTTATCATTGATCGCATCAGTGCTGCGTGGTGCCGCAGGCTCTCTTTTGTCCGCATCGTCCTGCTTTGACTGAACTATTTCGTTGATTGTGTCGCTTCCAGGAATCGGACACTCTTGATTCAAACATGGTTCGATGTCAAACAATGCGTGCATCTCACTCTCCGATCTGCTTGATTGCCTGCTGCGTCCTTCCTCTTGCCCGCACGCGAAAGGCTCCGCGGCTTCCGCCGCTGCTTCAGCCATTACAAGGTTTCCGCCAGACGGAGGATGGGACTTTCTCTTTCATCGTACTTTACACAATCTCTCACTGTACTGTCATAATGTGGTGCACACTAGATACTACACAAAGCCGGACCACATGACGTTTGGGAAGCAGCGGGTTCATGAAATCCATTCTTCCAGAACAGTTGCAGCAGATCTAATGAACGGAGAAGGAACTGGGCTTTGGGATCCGATCGACAGACAATGCGCTGTCTTTAACCATGACGCCAGTAGTCTCGATTGACGAATGATCACTCACTTTTTAATTCGCTTCTTCCGTGGTACCAATCAATCCCATTGCTCGATGAAGACAGCCAAGTGCCTGTGGTTCATCAACGCCTTCGTGCTGGGTCTCGCCAGTGGATCCAGCGTCACTCAATCCAGCACCTCTGGCTCCAGCGGAGCTGACTGTCCTTCAATGTGCATGGACATTTACTCACCGGTCTGCGGCTCAAACGGCATCACCTACTCCAACAGCTGCGACTTCTCGGTCGCGCTCTGCAACAGCAAGGAGTCGTTCACGATCGCTAGTGATGGTGAATGTGGCGAGGCTTCGTCAGGAAGCGCGTCAGCGTCAGAGTGTCCGGACGCCTGCACGCAAGAGTACAACCCGGTCTGTGGGTCGAATGGCAAGACGTACTCGAACAAGTGTATGCTCACGATCGCGCAATGCGACAATCCTGATGCGAACATCACGTTGGCAAGCGAAGGAGAGTGCGGCGTTGCGTCTGCAAGCTCATCCACTACCTCTTCCGCTTCGAGCTCATCCTTAAATGGGAAAGCATCTTCCTCGACTGGTAATGGAAGCGTCACTAGTTGCCCGTCGGTGTGTACTGAGGACTACGCCCCCGTGTGTGGCTCGAACGGGGTGACATACTCCAACCAGTGCATGCTCAAGATCGCCCAGTGCAAGAGCACGACCGTGTCCATCACACTGGCGAGCTCTGGAGCTTGCTCCTCTTCTGGTTCGACCACCAGCACGAGTGCCAGCTCCAGTACGAGTGCCAGCAAGACCACCACCAGCTGCAAGCAGGCGTGTCCGCGTATTTACAGTCCAGTATGCGGCTCGGACGGACACACGTACGCCAATCAGTGCTCATTGGACGTGGCCAGCTGCAAGAACCCAGACAAGAAGCTCACGACCAGCGCCACTGGAACCTGCACGAGCGACACCACGCAATCTGCCAAGTAGAGTCAGTGAGACCGTCGTAACCACCTTAAATAGTAGCTCCTGTCCGCATTTTTTCGAGCCATCCGTCTCTCAATGCCTTTGCAGCAATGCTGGTGCTTTGGGTCATTTTGCACACAAGTAGCCAAGCCTTTCCCTCGTCAATTGGCGAGATCCTACGCCATCGCCCCATCGCGGAGCTTCATCGTCGGTCATGTCTGACCGTCTGGCAAACTTTACGGTCTGTATACTCAACTCAAGATGTTTGCTACCTCCAGCTGGCGAGAGACGTAAAGTCTGCTGGGTATTTCTTCCAAGCCCGAGCCTCCTTTACATTATAGCGCAGACGTATCTTTGCCTCAAGCGCTGCAGACGTTCGCTAATGGACGTACGGACCGGAAAAGGTCTGCAGATGGCTGTGGCCTTTGCACACTGCATCTCGAGCTTTCAGCGTGGCGTGTTAGCGTGGCAGGAGTCCTGAGATCGGCCTCATCTCGCTGGGTAAGTGAGCTCATTGTTCAATTTGCCTCTCGCTTCCTCAACCACTTCTCCATTCGGACGCATTGAGCAAACAACCATGAAGCTCGCCCTGATTCTCGCACAAATGATTGCCGCGTCGGTAGCGATCAGCACCGTGAACGGATACAACTTCGGCGGTCAAACTTGGGGAAACAGTGCGCCCGCCACCTCCGGCACATCCACAGGCAACTGGGGTTCGACTTCGTCCACGCCTTGCCCGAGCTCCGGCACGTCTGCAGGAACCTGGGGTTCGCCCAACTCCGGCACTTCTACAGGTACCTGGGGCACCATGTCGACCACGCCTTGTCCGAGCTCCGGCATGTCTACGGGAACCTGGGGTTCACCAAACTCCGGCACTTCCACTGGTACCTGGGGTAACTCTAAGACTCCTTGCCCGAGCATCGGCACGTCCACTGGAACGGGAACCTGGGGCTCGCCTGGTACATCAACTGGTACTTGGGGGTTTCCGGGCACCTCGACTGGGACTTGGGGTTCATCGTCTACCCCATGCCCAAGCTCAGATACTCCAGTTGTGACCTCGGCCACTCCAGTTGCACCTACAAGTACTCCCACAGCCACTGAAACGAGCGCTCCCCCATCTACATCAACTGAAACTAAGACGCCGGACACGCCTGCTGCCACTGGCAACTCGCCGGTGCCTGCGATCCCCATGGATTCGGACAGCGGCAGCGATGAAGGCACGCCCAGCAGCGGTGTTTCTACTTCGATCCCGACTTCGCCTTCTACGAAAAACAATGACAAAACACCCTGTCCATCTTCTGGAAAGTCTTCGAACTCGTCCAAGCATTCGTCTGGTCACAAGGGCAGTTCGTCTACTTCATCCGACACCAACCACAAGACCTCGAAGCACTCGGGTGGAAAGTCTTCCACTGAATGGAACTCGCACGACTCCAAGACTCCGTGCCCAAGCACCGCTACTGAGTCGTCTTCTGGCAAGCACTCGTCCAGCAACAAGTCGTCGACTACGTCGAAATCAAATGGCAAGTCTTCAGAAAACTCGAAGACCCCGTGTCCGTCCACCTCGACCGACTCCTCATATGGAAAGAAGTCGTCGAAGTCAGATAGCAAGAACAACCATTCTTCAACCAAGTCCAACTCGGATAACAAGTGGTCCAAGAACGATAATGACTCAAAGACGCCGTGCCCCAGCTCGTCGAACGATTCATGGGGATCGAATGGCAAGTCTTCGTCCAAGTGGTCCAAGAACGATAATGACTCAAAGACGCCGAGCCCTCCGTCGCAGGCGCAGAAGCGCAACCTTCGCAGCCTTTAGACGAAGCTCGACTCGAACCAACGACTTGACCTCCAAGCGTAAGACACTCTTCACGTCTGCATGAATAACCATGATCTATGAGATCAACCTCCGTTTTCCGTTTCGTTCTACATAAAACCCATAAATGTCATGATTGCCCATTGCACTCGATTTTGCCAGCGGTCATCAGATCTTTATGATTTATCTTTAAATCACTATGCTTGATTTCAAACCGCACGATCATCGTGCTCTGCGCCTGCACATTATCTGCGCTTCGGAGATCCTGCTCGGGGACTACAGTACCATTAATTGCGTATAAAGACCTTGTATTGTGAGTTCTACACAAAATTTCCGAGTTGGGTTGAATCAATCGCACCTTTGAAACCGTCCCACAATCGCTCAACCAAAGTTATCAGTTAAGTTTCAATCATTATAGACAGGGATTAGTTGCTCCAGCACTTTGCTAACTAATTTTGATTGGCTATAAATGATTATTTAACTAGTTTAAGCTAATCGACTTGCTTGTCGATTCTTTGGTCGCCCAATCGGCAAATTTGGGTGGAATTGACAATATGTGACTTGCATCCATGCAATCCGCGTACAATCACACTTTATTTGTTCGTATACTTGCACCGAAATCGAGGAATTTCATCTTGACCTCTATGCTCACAATATACATCTTTTTAAGCTCGAATTAAGCTAACTAAAGTTCGATTTGGTACGATCTTTAAAAAGTATATTCAGTAAAAACAAACGACCTCACCTCACATTTCGATCCGGCTTTAAAAAAATGTGCGCCACACTAATGATGACACGGTTTCGAGATCACGAAATAGTAGGCAGTTCTACCCAAAATTTTGGGGGCACATGTCATGTTATGGTGACCTCCACGGACTGTACGCTGTCGTTTATCGCGCAAAGACGGTCGTGTGTCAAGTTGCTTCAGACTCTACGGTCAGCATACTCAATTCAAGATGTTTGCCGTCAACAGCTGGTGAGAGATGTAGTCTGCTCGGTAAAGTCTGCTGGGTATTTCTTCTGAAACGAGACTCCTTTACACGTTAGCCCAGACGTATCTTTGCCTCAGCCGCTGTAGGCTTTCACTAATGGACGTACGGACGGAAAAGATCGGCAGATGGCAGCGGCCTATGCATGCCGTATCATGAGCTATCGTTGCGGTTGAGCACAGGAGCAGCGCGAGATCGTCCTGAGATCGTCGCACACGCATGAGCTCATTGTTCAATTTGCTTCACAGCAACCTCAACTCCTGACTCCACATTTGGCCGCATTGAACAAAGAACCATGAAGCTCGCTATGATACTCGCACAATTGGTTGCCGCGTCAGCTGTCACCAGCACCGTAAGCGGATACGACTTCGGTGGCCAAACCTGGGGGACGAGTGCTCCGACCACGCCTTGCCCAAGCTCTGGCACTTCCATGTCTACGGGAACCTGGGACTCCACGTCGTCCACGCCGTGCCCAAGCTCAGTGGAATCCACGACAGGAACGTGGGGTGGCTCTTCGACTCCGTGTCCAAGCTCAGATTCTACGTCGATCGGAGCTTCGTCAACACCATGTCCAAGCTCGGATACACCAGTAGTGACGACGGTGACTCCTACCACGACAGCCGATACACCAACGCCAATTGAAACGAGTGCAACTCCTTCTACATCGATAGGCACCAAAACGACCGCTACGCCTGCTACCACCAGCGACTCGCCCGTGCCCACGGTCCCGTCAGACTCGCAATCCACAAGCGGCAGCGACAACAGCACGCCCAGCACCGGTGACAACACGGTGACGCCTGTTCCAACGACCTCGACTTCCACCTCCACCTCCACTGGTACCTCGACTCCGACCACG
>JAADVW010000950.1:0-11856 GCA_023335875.1 Elongisporangium prolatum
ACAGAGCGGAAGAATGCCAGATCGTCCTCGTTCCAGGCCGCAAAGGTCGCATTGCGTGACGCCTTAGTCGCAAAGTGGCTACGCGCAGTTGAAGCGGCAGAGAGACGACCGGAGAGAACGCTACCATAGCGAAGCAGCGCAACCATCTCTCGTCAATTGAGCTTCTGAATGCGCCACGGTTGTCAAGTGAGTAGTACCGTACTCGACCTCAATCAAGAAACTCCACTCTAGTTGGGATCCAAGTGCAAGGCCCAGACAGATTGGTCATACCAATTGTCAATGCACTGCTGCAGCCTGGGAACAACTTGGTCCATTGTCTCACCATTCACACTCACGAGATCGCTCAAAAGTGGTGAGCAGGTCTCACACATCTCACGAGTCGTCTGCTGAAGCTTGAGCAGCAATTCTTGCACACGTCTGGCGTCGTACGCGTGAGCATGACTTTCAGTCTCGTCCTTCAGCGCCTGCTCCAGTAGAGCGAACTCTTGACTCAGGTTCATTGCACGCTTCTCCTGCATGGATTGGATGCTGTTCATAAGCTTGAACCAGTTCCCATACTCGGGAACGCCCAGTGCACGGAAGATCCGTTTGTATCCATTCTTTGGAGAATAGTTGTCTTGGATCTGGTTCACATAGAGGTCCGGCAGAGGAACTTGGATCTCCGAACGACGATACTGCTTTGAATCACTGTGGACGTCTAGTGCAACAGACTTGCGCACTGTCTCGATACGATTCAGACGAACGCTGGCAGACATCCGCAACTCTTCCATCACGAGCGAGCGCCATCGAGTGACATATTCTGTGGTCTTCTGGTGGTAACTTGGCACGATCGTGTCTCGAATTCGTTGACGAATGCCCATCTGCTTTTGCGTGAGTGTTGACAGAAGCGATTGACACTGCTGATGCATTTCCCTGATCTGGGCAATGATCTCTTGCTGCCGCTGGTCAAACGTGCGCATGCGCTCCAACTTGTGTTCCAGCGTCAGTTTCTGCTGCCTGGCTACTTGCATTTGACGTGTCAACCGGTCATAAAGCTCAGATGCAATATGCAGCGCAGCATTCTGCGTTTGCTGCTTCAATTCCAGCTCCATCGTCTCAGTTAGCAGCTCATCAGCGCCGTTATTCTCACTCCCAGGACCGTCAGCTGCTGATCTCTTCTGGCCCACCTGAACGCGTGGAGACTTTCCCCACAAATCTTCATAACCAGCCAGATCGAGAGATCCAGATCCCGTCTCCAAGAAGTGCCGATCAATTGTTGCGTTGAGTTGCTGGGCCTTTACGTACGTCGTCTGTGTTGCGATGAACCGTGCAATGTGCTCTTTCTGGTTGCGTCGTAGCAGCATTTGGACCTGCATAAGAGCGTCATGACCCGATTGCGTCTGTTCTTCCACGTGTTCAGCGTATTCCTCTTCTTCTGGGTCACGATAGCTTGTTTCATGGATATCCTCCATGGCGATCGCCAGCCATGAAAACAGCGTTTTGCTGTCATACTTGCGCAGATGCTTCAATACGAGCCCAGTTAAACTCTACTCGTCTTTATGGTCTATCTACGCTACGTACCGCTATGTCGTTATCTCCAAACTCGACCTGCTCGATCGTCTTGCCAGTCGTGAGCATGCGCGTGTACTCCTTGACCAGCACCTGTACCGGATTCAGCTCTCGCTGGTGCTGGAGTGAATTGGACGGGGTCTTCTCTTGACCACTAGAGGCAGTAGTTTGAAGCAATAATCGTTGGATCTGGTGTTCTAATTGGGATACGACGCCATCATTCTGTATTGCGAAAGCGCGTTTCAGGAGATCGCGCTGCTTGGCTGTGGAGCGTACGTCTACCATTCGCTCTTCCTCGCGTTCCACCGTGCAAAGCGTTCGTAACAAACCCTTCTCACGCTCTTTCGCCTTGTTCATAGCTTCGAGAAGATATCGCTTGCGGCTTTGCAACGTCTCGCGCTTCTTCTTGGCTGTGTCGCGTTGGGCTTTGAAGCTCTCGATTTGCAGCCGTGCAACTCGGACATTCCGTTCGATGATCTAGCTCCGACATGCGTCACATCAGCGATAGGAGACTCCAAGTACGCAGACACAATGGAATATCACCTCCATGTCTTCTGCGCTCTTGACGTTCATCCAGAGCCAGCACCAGACCGACCGCAGCTTCCCGCGCAACATGGCGTCCAGATCCTGGTCTTCTAGCGGCCCTGCGCGTGAGAACCGTCCCTACAGTAGCCCCAGAGAGCGCCATCAACACCTCTTTGTCTTATATCTCAGGGTACAGATGCTTATCTACTCACCTGAGGCTCATAGCGGAGCTGGCGCAGGAACTCTCGGAACGCGCGGCGGTCCGCATCCCGCTGGGCAATGTCCATTTCAATTTGATGCAAGAAAATATATGCGCAAAATATCAGCCAATCATATATGATCAACCAGGAATTATGGCCAATAGCCATATAGTATTAGTATATGCTTAAATTCTTAAAATACCCTGTGGGACGAGGTATATTACTGGGACTCTCTTCCTCTTTTTTGGTTTGGAATTGTGTTGCTTGCGAAGAGGCACATTTTAGGCTAATTTGTAGGGGATGGGGGCGGGGTTACTAAAAGCATTATGCGACACTCACTTGCATTCGTGCTTCAAATAAAAATAGGAGGCAGGTGGGGGCTGGTGGTCAGCGGACTGGACGCGCTGGCAGGCAGAAGGGCTCACATCTGGGCCATGAGGTAGTAAAACACCACAACCATGAGCATGATGAGTGTGCAGCCCAGCACTGTGAACATGAACTTGCGCTGCCGTCGCCGTCGAAGCTCATCCAGCTCTTTCTGCAGCACAGCCGATGATGTTAACTGAAGATCTGGGCGCACTTGATATAAGGCCGCTTTCTCTTCCACTGTAAGGCGTCTGCAAGAGCAAATCATCATGAGTCTATCATCCAATCAGCACGAAATGTATCTTGGAGCCTACCTTGGCATACATCGGGCAGCACAGGCACTGAAGCGAGAATCTCTCGACTTCTTGTTCCGGTGCGACGCCGGGTTGCAGTCATCGTCATCGTCGATGTCCAGGACGAACTCGACGGAAGCCTGCTTCTTTGTGGTTCGGCAGGCAGCCAGCCCATCAGGACGTATCCGCAGGATTGACTGCAGCAGGGCTGCTGGGTTCGTTCCAGTCGAGGAGCTTCCGTCACTGTCGCTTTCTGTCTCGCTCTGATTGCTTAGGGGGCTGTGCTTGCCCGTCTTGGCCACGAGCACTGGATCTTCCTCGTCATCTTGTTCTGGACGATCATGGTCATCGTTGTTGTTGGTCAGCACAACGGGCATTGTGCCGTACACAGCCGTGACCTTGCGCATCTTGGCGTCCTTAGCCACTTGCGTGACCGCATACTTGCTACTGAGCGGAGAGTACCGCGCGCGGTCTGGAGCCGAGTGGGAATGCATCAACTTGAGGCTCGAGCGGCTGCAGCGCGGCGGCAGATAAGGCGCTCGGGCAAGGGTCACGAGTGGCAGCGTCTCTTCCCGAGCCAGCACTGGGGAGCGGTTACTCTCGAACACACCGCCGCCGGCCATTCGAAGTTATAAGTGGAGAGGTGTGTGTTCTGGCTGCTTTTGGCAACTGACGCCGGACTGCGCTGTCCCATCGCATATAAACGCCCTGGTGTATAAAAAACCTCCCGACCACTACAGTTGCTGGATAAGGAACAAGGAAACCAAAATTCACTGGAGCAGATGGCGAGCATTGGGTTGCTGCAAAAGGGGACTGCATTGGAATGACTCTATGGCTAGGGTCACGGGATATTATGGAATGCCTGGCACCAACTTTCTTCTAAAAAAATAAGCAAAAGATACGTAACGGCATTGCACATTCGATGCCGCAGATTGAGTGGAGGAGGAGAACCTATAGTGAATCGCTGTGTGGTAACGCGAAAATTGATGTTGGAAATTCAGTCGCATAATGTTTCTAAGGGCTGCCGTATCCATCAGTACAAAGTGAGATCCACTCCTTCTTCCGTAAGTTGAAGTTGGGCCATCATCGAAGCCATTTGGATGACTCGATCGGTTTACGAACCCAAGCAGAGGCAGAAGAAATTCACTCATTTAGCCTTCCTTTCACAATCCTCTTTCTTCTTCTCGCTGGCTTTGTTAAACACGCACGCAAGCTGCGTATGCTTAAATGCACAGTCCCTGGTGTTGGTGTCATCATTCTCGCTCTATATGCGATTGTGCTGGCAACATACGTGTGCGTGGTGATTTATAATCTCCACCCAGTAGCCTCTTCATACCTATCCAAAGGGAATTTTATTTTAAATCGAGTGGCGTTTGGGAACAACAACCCGCCGCGTCATCACCTCAATGGGCCAGTGGGCGCCAAGTGACCCGCCCGGACTGGATCTCAACACTGGGAGTTGCGTCTGGCGTGTACTGGTGCGCCAGCCACATGACATCCCAGGCCTTTGGCTCTCGAGATGCGCTGAGAGAAAGCCTTGTCGCGCGATTCCCGTCTCCTCTTCAAAGGATCCTGTGGAATCAGAAGCGGGAGATCCCACTCTTGTGATGGGGAAGCCAATCAAATCGAGAGCAAGGACAGGCCAATGCATGGACTCGGTTCCTTCCTTCCTGCGCGCAGGCTCCAGTGACAGACGCGATGACGGCGTAAACTCAAGTCCCGCAGCACGAAATGGACTCCACCGCACTTAGGCCAGGAGTTACAGCATGCACTTCGTGATCAAGGCGCCTTCGGGATCAGCGTGATATCGCTCAAGATGCTGGACCTGTTCTTCTGGCTTGTGGATGAAATCGAAGGCCATGTGGCGCACTTTGTTGTTCATCTGCGTCTTCACTCTCCTCTTGGCCATCAAATTCGCCGACTCCTTGACCGTTATCCGCAACCGGTCGGGCGTCAAAAGCAAAACGCCATTTACGTCCGCACCATGCATATTGCTGTCGAACTTGGCCCATGTTGTTCACGCTCGCGTCCATTTGCGCATCCTACTGGTTTTCAGTAGTATGATCGTGCCCATGCTGCTGCTTAATCTCCTTGTGTCCATGGACGTGATACAGCATCCAGCGTTGTAATGGACTCTGATGTCGATCTCCTACTTGGGCGATGACTTGACCAGTTCACGAACCACCGAGGGCGTGGCTGTGGGTCTCACACTCTCGCTGCAGCGATTCGTCGGAGTGTTCGTAGGTACGAACGCCAACGGCCTCTCTCGAGGCAACAACTGCTACGACCCAGCCAGCCGAGCCGTCTACCACTGACGGTCATGCGAGATTGGGCGTGTTGCTCTCGCTGCTGCTCAACTTCGCGCTCAATGCGCTCGCGTGCATCGGTCTCTATCTCTTGCCGCGCCAGAAGATGGACGTCCAGCAAATGCGGATGTACGGCGGCTTTACCAAGGCAGCCAGCACGACCCTCGTTGGTTATTGCTGCGCTTCTCTTCCTCTACTCACTCGTCATCAATACTATCTCCATGGTGCCAGGCTGGAGCTGCCTAATGCTCCCTGGCGGTGCTGGCTGCTGAAGTCACCTAGCGAAGCCCGTGACGTCATAAAATGGGTTCAAAACGCGGCGGAATCTGTTGGCAGAAGACGCGCTCGAGTCCAACATCGCGTGACCTCAATACACTCGTCTTGTCCCAACGCGCAGACAAGCCACGCCGGGATCCCTCCGTTTTTACCGTAAGGTTCTCTTCGCATCTCACGAGCACTTTTTACGAGAATCCACATGCTGGAGATCGAGAGCTGAGTCAGAACCAAACGAATGATGGAGGAACTTTCATTTGATCGTGTTTGCGTTCGCTGCAATGTGTTTGCACAACGCACGCTGTGTTAAATACTTCTACTCTCTTGGCCGTTCGTATAAATATATCCGCCGCCCTCTTGCCTCTCTTTCTGCTTCTTCCTAATCCTGATACGCGCTCACCTCTGATCGGCTCTTGGTTAACTGGAGCGTGCTCGTCGTGGGTGGAGAGACCATGGATGGAACGCTCGCGACGGATTTCAGAGCGTTCGGGTGCTCCGCCTTGGACGCCATGCGCTGCAGCGTGAACACCAGAAGCGATCGCTCTTGAAGGAACTCGCGCTTGGTCTCTTGCTTGCCAAAGTCGCTCACAAACGTCAGCAGCTTCTCGCAATTGCGCAACAGCAGGTGCTCGACCTCTTCCGACTTGTTCGGGTTGGCCACAAAGATCTTAAATACATGGAATGCGTCCATGCGCAGCGCCTGACTGGTCTCGCGCAGCAACATCATCACCAGCTTGAGATTATCGCGCGACGCAATGTACCTCTGCATCACAGCAAAATTGACCGGGTTCAGCAGCAGCTCCGATAGTAGCTGCAGCGCCTGACGCTTGGTAACGTAGTTCTCTGACGTGAGCAGCCCATTCAAGAGCCCGAAGATGCGGTCAAAGGATTCGTCCAGACAGGGCACCGTCGCGATGGCGTGACGAGTCAACAAGCGCGTTATGTTCATGAACGCGTCAGCCGAGATGTCAAAGTTCGAGTTGGTCTTGGTAACGTGGAACAGCAGCGCGAACTCCTGGTGCAACTCCTTGAGAAACAAGACTGTGAGGCTCTCGTACTCGAAGCAGTCGCGCAACATGGATCCGCAGATCAGCGACGTGTCGTTGCACTTGTAGCCTTCCACGAGGCACGACATAAACTCGGGGCGATCTGCGAGCAGCTCCACAAAGTTGTGCAGGTTGTGCACCGTCATGGCGCGGAAGACGTTGCCCACATACTTCCGTGTCTCAAAGGTCAGCGCGCACAATACCTTGGGCTTGAGCACTTTCTCCAGCACACGGTAGCGCAGCAATAGCTCGGCCATGCGATCCATCTTGCGCTTGCGATCCACTTCTTCCTCATCCCAGCCGTGGAACACCGAGCGGATCTTTGCCCAGACGCGCTCGAGATCCTTCGGGATGCTCTGCTCAGACTCATCCTCGTCGCCGCCGCTGTGATCTTCGCAATGGTGCTCCTCGTCCAGCAGCAGATTCGCGTCGCCCGAGTCAGCGCGCTCGCGTGGCGCTTCTTGTTCACGGCCCAATGCGTGGAGCGTCGTGGACGTCTCGCACGTCAGAGAAAGTGCGTCGAGTCCGAGGCTGGAATCTTCTGGAAAGAGCTGCAGCAACAGTGAGTCGACGGCGCAAACGAGCTCCTTGGACGGCTTTCGACGAGCCCAAAAAAAGGCGTTCATGATGGCGACAGCAAAGTGTGACTGCTGGTGGAGCTACACGCGCTGCCCGATCGATCGATTGATCGCTCGCTCGCGCTTCAAACAGTCGCTGTCGGTCTGAACGAACGGAGACGGCGGACGGTCGGACGGATGGCTGGATGGATGCGCACTGGGACACCCGCGCACGCACGACAGACGCTCACTCACTAAGTCACGATGGAAATGCCCGAGTGCTGACCCGAATGAGTTGGGTATGTGGCAACCTTAGTCGACTACGGAACCAGCAACTGCGCCACCATTGGCTCAAATCAGCTTCTTCAGAAACGAGGATAGGGCAAGCGGACGTACGCCCGAGAAAAAAACACACTTGGGTACGCCAGTAACGCGATGTTTGGGTTAGGGCAGGGTTAGGGCGACTTGTTAGTTTACTCAGTGTGACGTGTCGCGTGGCAAAATTGGGCACACGAACCATTCATTCACAGTCCATGCACTGGAATCACTCTCAGCTGCATTGTATTGCAGCTAAGCCGATGTGATAGCATGTCGGGCAAGCGGTAAAGAATGATCGCGTAGAAGTGTCGATCGTTATTAACAGTGCTGTGAAATGACGAAAGTACGAGTGTACAGTAATCACAGTGGTAAATCAGCGAGAAATTCCGCACTGCTCATCATTATTGCTAAATCAAGGTTACGCCGTATGCGTACCCCACCTTTTGCGAGGATGCTGTCAAGACTAGGGCTTTTGCACTCTCGTTTTTGCTAAAGATAAACCAGATGAGTGACCTAACCTATCCCTTAGCACTTGCGTGCGAGGCAAAAACCGTTTTGCACTCGTACTTTTCGCAGGTACCTACGGTGCCGATGGAACCGCCCGTCCCCCTTTCTAAGGTTGAAGTTGCCGTCGAGAACACGCGCGGAAGCGAAAGAGGAGCAAACGATGGCGACGACGCGCAAGCACGCGCTGCTGGTGCTGCTGCCGCCGCCCAAGGAAGAACATACGTTGGATGCAAATGCCACGGATCGGTGCGCAAGATCGATGGCTATGGACTGATGTGCTTGTGGATGTCCTACGACGAGTGCTTGACGTTTTCCGCACTGCAGTTTTGTGGACACTGTGCGACGATTGCTGTGTGAGTATGTGCTGTTAGCGCAGCATATGCAGCCAGACACGAGATCAATACCTAGCCGTGGAACCAAGAAGAAGGAAGACGTGAGTCAGGACGTGCTGCTGACGCGTCTGCTGCTGTCGTTGCGCGTTTTGTCATGGAATCCTCGAGCGGCAGCCGGCACCGTCCAGCTGCTGGATGGCGACAACGACGCTATGGAACAGCCAGTATTGCTCAGCGCGCGGAATCCAAAGATACTGCAAGACGTTTGCTCTTACTTTGATGCGTGTGTCACGCGGAATCAGCGGGATCTGGAAGGAACTGGATTCAGGGCATCCAGTACCGGTACGGAGCGACCCGAAGCCTTTGGTCACGCGCTCCAATCCTTTGAAGGTTCCTCGACATCTCTGTCGGTCATTACAAGAGCCGACTGTCTCCCTTTGTTATCGGACGAGCTATCTGGAGCCGAAGCGACCTCATCCAAGAGCAATACTCTCGCCAGTGTTCTCAAGCGAATAGAAAACGTGCAATTCGTTCTTCTGCGGTCAGACGATGAGCGAGCAGACCTGGCGTCACGAAATATTCTACAGTTGGTGCGCAGCGTACATACTCGTAGCGAGGCCAGATGCACCATCCGACAGTTCGATACTCAAGCGTTCCAAGTTCGCTCTCTTGTGGTAAGGGCAAACCAATGGCTCTGGGTTCTTGGCAACATTTTTGAGCGTTTTTGTGCCGTTGCTTGAATTTCTGGTGGTAGAAAGAATGGTTACATCAGGCCGCGCCAAGCGTCACCTCAACAATCGTTCGGCATCAACATCATGCCAATCGTCAGCGAACGGACCCAGATCTCATGCGAATCCAGCTGGAAATTCGAAGCAATTTTGTCCTCCCGCATCCAGGTCCTGCTAGTGTGCACGCAGTTACCAATGGACTACATAATGGATTGCGATATCTGGAGATCCGAGACATCGTTCTACTTTCGTCGGTGTATCCCACTGTCGTTCTTGGTTGCCCGCTGCATGGTTTGCTTGCGACGTCACATTCGAGCACAACGGTTAAGAACGCAAGGAAGGCCAAGACGTTTGCAAAGTATTTGCGAGAGAAAAAGTGCGGCGCTGTTCTTCAATGCGTTCGCTCGGTATGATTGCGGGTCAGTGAGATTGTCGCGTGCCTTAAGAATGCTGACTTCGTTGTTGCCGTCCTGCCTCCTGTCTAACAGTACAGCGAACCAAACTTGAAGGAATTCTATCTTCTGGTTCCTGCTGATGAATGCGAGGCTCACGTTGAGTTTCTATTTTTTCGGATGGCAAGCGCTGAAGAAATAATTCTAGCGGATATTATAAGTAGCTCAACAAGTGATGGCATCTCGTCCAACACCGTTGACAACGAAGATGAAGATGATTCTGTGCTGGAATGCCTTGAACAAATCCCGAAACAACCGTACAATCCTTTTCGTTACGAGTCAGGAGCACCAGCAATTTTCTCGACCACCAAAAAAGCACAATCTTCAACAACGAAGAGAAAAAAACAGAACCCAGTATCGAAACTGAAGGTGAAGGCAAAAGCGAAAGCGAGAGGAACGTCTTACGCTCCCATTCCGACGACAAAGCGCCTAAATGTCCCTCAGAAGCATAGTCAAGAATCATGGAGTCTGTCTGCAGACAGCTAGCGAAGACAGAGGTAAACTTCAACAACCGTATTTGAACGAGTGCCAAAGCGTTATTATAAAATGAGAAAAATGCGTCTAGACCGTCACCAAAATACGACGGTTCGGGTTTTTCTGCAGCTTGTGACTGCGGTTGTCCAGGCGAGCACGGTGCTTGTCGAACAGGAAGTTCTTTCGTCGCACCTGTGTCATGGTCATGCCATCCGCAATATTCTAAGATCAACAAAAGCAACAAGAGGTAAGTGTCCGCACCTCCCTACAAAGGAAAACAGCACCAAAATATGGATACGTACGTTGCGCTTCTTCATGAAGTTGGCCACAAAAGCCGTCGACAGAGCAGTGCTTCCAGTGCTGGGGTCCACACCAGCATGCTGGTATGCCAACAGAAGACGTTCCTTGGTGACCGCAAGCACAGACTCGCGGGCTTCTTCCGGGCGGAAGCGCTGCTTGTAGTAGCGGCGGAACTCGCGTCGGCCCAGACGACGACCATTGGCGAGCACCAATTCGCCCGTCTCGGAGACGCCAACGCTGTATTCGTCGTCTTCCTCCTCATCATCGTCCTCGTCTTCGACCTCTTCTTCGACCACCTCTTCTTCGTCGTCAATACTGGCTTCGCTGTCAGTCTCCCACTGAACATCCTCCGCTTCTTCGCCATTCGTGAGCATGAAGTTGCGCTTGGTCTTGTACTGAGCAGAGAAGTCGTAAAATTCAAGCAGCTCTTCCAGGTCATCGTCTTCCTCGTAGCGGAGCTTGCAATGCGACAGTGCTGTCATGTGCTTCTGCACGTCCTGGTAAGTCTGGAACGCCTTGCTCTTGCCATTGCAGTACAGACAGATCTGACCCAGCTTGACTTTCTCAGCCAGGTACGCGACCAGGCCTTCTGGGTTGACCAGGAACTCAACATCCGGGATGAAGAAGCCGTGCTCCTTCAGCATATGCGTCAGCAGCGTGTCAAAATCCTCGGCGAGGTGCGTGCAGAAGATGCAGTCCTCCTTGGTGAGCGGCAGCGTCGCACGGTATTCCTCCAGCGACTGCGCAACCTCTTCGTCAGTCGGCTCGGGTTTGGCGGCTTCAGCCTTGTCCTGCGCAGCATCAGCGACTGTGACTTGCTCCAGCTTCTTCTCGATGGTTTGGACGGCGTCCACAAGCGCAGGCTGCTTCTTGACGTTCTGCAGATGCTTCTTGGATGTCAGGTGGTTCTCGTAGGCGTTCGAGGTCGTGAAGGTCTTGTTGCAAGCCACGCACTTGGTCATGGTCTTGACGCCGGCCTTCTCCATGGCCTCACGCTTGAGCTTCTGCTTCTGTTTAGGGTCATTGGCGATCTGCGCTTGCTTGTCCTGCAACACCTTTTGCATACGCGCTTCGAACTGCTCGAGCGTCACGGGCGGCAGCTCCACGACCTTGCGCTTGAGGTTGTAGCGATGCCAATCCAGACGAAAGTGCTCCTTCTGCTCCTCAAAGGAGCCAAAGGTGAGGCGGCATGCTGTGCAGGTCCACATAGCTCTCTGTCTGTTGCAGCAGCAGTAGAAGGAAGAACAGCGCGTCGGCCCGATGTGCTGATGCCCGTCAACGCTTCTCCGTCCTTTCAAATTGGGTGGATCAGCGTTTAAAACAGGTACGGTTTGAAAGATGTTACTGTTAGGGTGTTTTCACATATCAATAACCGGTGCTCCTTATTTCGGTAGTATTTGCATGTGACACGAAGGTTGCACGTGACAGGCTTGCGGATGCAGTCCATACAAACCGAATCCACTCTTCAGAGACAAGATGGTCCTGCGGCATGCGCTGCTTCGCTATGGTAGCGTTCTCTCCGGTCGTCTCTCTGCCGCTTCAACTGCGCGTAGCCACTTTGCGACTAAGGCGTCACGCAATGCGACCTTTGCGGCCTGGAACGAGGACGATCTGGCATTCTTCCGCTCTGT
>JAADVW010000951.1:0-11851 GCA_023335875.1 Elongisporangium prolatum
AACTCCATCATGGGCCGTAAGAACACCGCCTCTGCTCCTCAGCAACAGCCTCAGGCCAAGTCCGTCCCAGAGAAGAAGGCTGAAGCTCCACCGGCCAAGGGTCAGAAAGCTCAGCCTGCAGTCAAGGAAGCTCCGATGCCCGCTGCCAACGCCAAGGGAGCCAAGAAGAAGGGCGGCAAGAAGTAAATAGAGTGCAATTGCGCTCGAATATGCTGGAAGAAGCCCGTTCGGTATTTTAAATAGACTCATATTACGTAGTAGCATTCAAACCCATCGGATATGATGTTCGCGAGCATTCTTCGACTCGCTTTTGCAGGTTGCGTAGTTCTGTTACGGCACCAGCTGAAGCACATGGACGTCCGAGTCTGGGAGCTGTCTGTCGATTTTGCCAGTCACAGGAGATTCAATAAATCCACTGGAGACGACAAGTGATGTGCCAAAGTACTGGCTCTTGAAACCTCGACGAGGGCAGGGGCGACTCTGCTCGCCTTGCATGCCGCACTGAAAGCTCGGAAGACTCCAGTGCAGTCTCGGGACTCGGAGCACGCGCACGTCGTTCTCAAGCTGACCCGTTGTGATGTCCTGGCCTCCGAAGAGGAGCAGATTCGGGCCGATGACAGTCGTGCTGTGGCCGCGTCGGGGAAATGGAATGTGGCCAGTTGTATTGGGCTCCGACCACTCAACCCGATCGCCAGATAAAGAGCTCGAATTAATCTTCAATCGACGAAGGTCTGTCAATCCGTTCGACAGGCTTATCTGCAGTCGTGACAATCAGATATCAGTGCTCCCCTGTGGCCACATGCATCATTACGTCGTTACCTGGCGCCCGCCAAAGATGAATACTTCCTGACTCGAGACCCTGAGCAAACAAACGCAAAGCATGCGAATCAGCATCGCAAATGCAGCCAACAAGCAGTGGAACTCTAGATCAATCGTACTTGAACACGCTGTGCTGTGCTCGTCCATGTGGACTGTCGTTGCTCACAGGACAGGACCATCGGAATACTAGAGACAGCAGTGTTAGGCTCAGAGCATGACAAGCCACAAAGCACGAGGACTCCACATACTGCCTGGAGCTTCCATGTGCAGCAGATACATCTGAAGTGTTGGAATCGGGGACGTTCCATCGCTACCGCCAGCTATCAGAACTTGAGTC
Source organism: Elongisporangium prolatum (assembly GCA_023335875.1). Lineage (NCBI taxonomy): Eukaryota > Oomycota > Peronosporomycetes > Pythiales > Pythiaceae > Elongisporangium > Elongisporangium prolatum. The sequence goes on from JAADVW010000951.1 coordinate 1,157, forward strand.
GGCGATAACAGCGTCGCAGTGTGGCCAGATCGACGGGTTGGTGGCACTCCACTCACTATTGGGGTGACCCAGCGAGCCATTTGCCTTCTACGACAAGCAAGCCATCAGCAAGTACAGCTCCTCCATCAGCAGCAGCAGAGACTCACTCGGCATCGGTTGGATCGTGAATCACCAGCAGATGCAGGTCATTGAAGGCTTCGAACGGGATCCCCTCGGATTGTCCACCAAAAATGAGAATGCGTCGCACGGACACGGTTCTGCTCTCGTCTTCCTCTCTTGTCGGAGCGATCTCTGCCCACGGCCAGTCCGCGTCCGGGAGACACGTCATGGAGTGGTGACGACGAGGACACGGGCCAGTCCCAGAAGCTCGAATCTTCGCCCATTTGCCCATGGAAATGGTTCTGCGACAGGAAACGAACTGCAGCACGGACTCCTCCTCTCCCGAGTCCACAGCGAGATGGATCTCTTCAAGTCGAGTCTGCAAGACGCTGAACCAGTAGTGGCCTCCGGATCGGATCAGGAACCGCCCTTCTTCATCTGCTGCGTACTCCTGATTGTCCGACTTGAGCGACCGCAAGGACGAAGCCGTGCCCTGCGCCGTACACGCCACCCAGCGGAGGTGGCCGAAGGACGCAAACGCCAGGTACAGCTGCTTCCACGTCTGCAGTATCGTCAGCCACAGGATCAGCATCATCCACGCGCACAGACAGCCGAGAGACTGACCGTGGGCACAGACGCCAGCATGCGGTAGGTCGCGATGGTCGGATGCAGATACGTCGTGAGGCATTCGTGCTTGCACCGCGTCTCCACTGGCACCATCATCAGCTCGCGTAGTCGACGCGACGTCTGAGCCAGGCAGAGCAGCGTGTCCACGTCCAGCGCCGCCAGAACGACATGGAGCAGCTCCTCCAGAAGCTGCTGCATCTGATTCCGGAACTACAAAAGAAAGGGTCTCCGTCTAAGTACGATCCGCCTAAATTGAATGAATGCCATGTAATTGATTGATATTAAGCAGAGAGAGACTGCGTGGGTCTCTCCAGATCTAACTCCTCGCAGTCAGACTCAGAGCCCAAGCAAACGTTCCTAACAGCAGCCGCTCTTGCTGGCGGGCGCGTTGGGATTGCCAAAGCCGCCGGGGCCTGGAGAGCCCGTCATGCCGACCTTGATGCCGTGGGCCTCGTTTGTCACGTCACACACGCCCGACTGGATGTTGGCGTAGATCTTGGACGCCGTCTTGACAAACGCCTAATAGCAGCAACACAGTGGTGAGCTTTTAAAATATACCGCATCCAGTAGTTCACAACGTACGTCTTCCACATTGGCTGCTGTCTTGGCCGAGGTCTCGAGGAAGATGAGTCCGTTCTCCTTGGCAAACTGCTCGCCCTCTTTGAAGCTCACGGCTCGGCGGTGCTCCAGATCGCTCTTGTTGCCGATCAGCATGATCACCATGTTCGAGTTGGAATTCTGGCGCGCCTCTTCCAGCCACCGCGTGAGGTGGTTGAACGTCTCGCGTCGAGTGATATCGTACACCAGCAGCGCACCGGCCGCACCGCGGTAGTACGAGCGCGTGATGGAGCGGAACGACTCTTGGCCGGCCTGCCACGCCACATTCAAAGCGTCATGTGATTGCAGCTTACACGAGCCAAGACAAGCTGTGCGTCTGCCTTACCGTATCCCAAATCTGCAGCTTGATCTGTTTGTTTTCAATGTTGATCATGCGCGCGCCGAACTCAACGCCGATGGTCAGATCATGGACCGGCTGGAAGCGCTTGTCTGTGAACTGCAGCAGCAGACACGACTTGCCGACGCCTACGACAGACAGACAGCCACCACAAGTGCATCAGCATCTGTGGCTCCTCTCTTGAGCAATAGTGGCAGGCCCACGCACCCGTGTCGCCAATGATGATGTACTTGAACAGATACGCGTAGGACATGCTGCAAATCCCTGCACATTAGAAGCCAGAGTCAGTCGCTGCAGACGCCATTGAGGCCATTGGGGCCGCGCGTCTTCCGCCCTTCCCACCTTCCGCCTTGGAACTTTTCTCTTCTGAGGCTGTCGTTCTTTTTCTCCCCAGCTGGTCCAGCTGATTTATTGTATTTTTGAATTCCATTTGATTTCACTATAGTAATGGATCTGCAAAGACCCGAAAAAAACCATGGCGACAGTTGTACCCATTCCGGCAAACCTGATCTCAAAAAAACTAGAAACTGATTTGCAATGACCCGTGGGTTTGAGATATTGATGTGCACCACCCCAAATGCATCTTTCTTCGGGCGTCATTTGGGAAGATGGGTTCGCTTTAGGTATTACAGGTCGCCAAACTTCCAATTGGTGACAGAGAAGCTGCCAGTGGGTTCTATCCGCACAGGCGTGTCGAAGATACGCGGCAGACCCACTTGGCTCTCGCTCCTGCTACGTCTCAGGTCCGGCGTATCCTCCCGAATGCCCACCAGATGTGCACTGCTCAAGGACGTGCTCACGGGTTTGCGCTGCTGGGGAGGCTTGAGCAGCTCTCTCCTGGCAACTATCAATTCGGTGCGGTCTCTCACGCGTCTGTACTGACTCTTGTTGGATGGATCAGCGGGAAGCTCAGCGACTGGAAGCTGCTTCATGCAACCAGAGACCCCGACGGAGGACTTGAGCTTCAGCAGTCGCTCCGTCGCACGCAGTTTGTTGAGCTCTTTTGCAAACGCAGTCGTGTTGGCAATCTGCTGCACAACTTCATCCAGCGGCAAGTCTCTAAACTTGCTGTCGTAGAGCCACAGCTGCCCTTCGTTTCGGTCGACAAAGTCCTTGGCCATCATCCTTCGTCCTTCAAGCTGCTGGTGGTGGCGGAATTCTCGCGCATTCTCGTTGGATCGATCGCCAAGTGTTGCCTCTTGCAGTCTCAGATTCAGTTGCATCTCGAAGTCATCAATCACGCCGTCGCCGTCTACGTCGATTGCTCCATAGCTATTGGAGACCACTTCGGGGCCTTCTTCAATGGCATTTCCGTGATGAGGAGAGAAGAGCTCTTTCTTTCTTGGTTGCAGCTCCGGCAGCGGATGCTTGGAGAACGTAGGCTCATGCACCTTTCGCGAGGTCTCGATCCACGTCTGGCGATACGCAAGCTGTTGCTGCTGCTGAGGCTGGTTTGGCTGCAGATGATCGCCCTGAATAAATCCTCGCATGCGCTGCGACGTTCGAATGTTGCGTTTGCTCTCCTCGTTCTCTAAATACTCCATGAACTTACCGAAATTCTTATGCGCAGCTATGAACTCAGCGCTTTGCGCTTCCGTTTTGCCGGTGAAAACGGACCCATAGCGCCATAAGCGCCCAGCATTGCGCTCGACAAACTCGCTGGCTATCAGCATTCGACCAGCTTCCTGACGCATGCTGTGCCACTGGCTTTCGCTGGCTTGGTCTTGCTCATTGGCCGTCATGGGGTCTTTCCGCTGTTTGTGGAGCATCGAGTCCAGGATCTTGGTCAGTCGCAGCTCGCGGATGTCGACTTGGCCGTCTCCATCGATGTCAAAGCCTTGGCTGACTGCAGCAGGCGCACGGGTGCCATGGTCATTATCTGCTTGCGTTCTCATCCTCATCCTGCCCACTGTCGATACCCGCGCTGGTGCTGTCGAGAAGTTCTTTCCATTGTGCAGTCTTGGGATCCGGTCTTCAATTACATCATTCGTTGCCGCGCTCATATACTTCCATCTCGCATGCGAGTTCGTTCCGCCACTCTGCAGCTTGCGGAAGCGCTTGCCCTTTGTACGTCCTTCATAGCCACTCATCAAAGCAGGCTGACCGAGGATTCAAGGAGGTGTCTTCCTCCATCGTCGGCTTGGACACGCGTCTATTTTCATCAACGCGGTATAAATAACCACAGCGCAAGCAGGTTGATCACAATGCCGGCCGGTGCGCAATCAGAGCGCTCTCCCCATGCAGAGAGAGCTTCTAAGTTGAAGTGTGCGGCTGATGCCGCGTGAGCTTTGCCGCCTCGTTTCCTGGAGAAATGCAGCGCGTGACACAGAAACGTCACCGCCGGAACTTCCAGAAACTGTAGAAGCCTGTTTTCTGGACTTTTTGGCCAATCAGAGTAGTTCCTAGAGAAAATACACCTAACCGCAACACGTCACTTCCAGGATCCTCGTCACATGACACCGGTGCGTCACTCCTGGCAGCTCAGGTCAGTCGGCGCAGCTTCAAGAGCAATCGGGTGGGTGCTTGGCCATGAAGCTTCAGCGCCGACGCGCCGTCCGTCGGGACGTGGCGTTGCACCCGCCTCCCAAGAGGCCAAGAGTCCTCTCTCGCAACAGCTCATTTCCCAATTGGCAATCAAGTCCAACCATCGACCACCACAACACCAGTCCGTCACTATGGCCCACGAGACCTCGACCAAGCAGCTCGGCCTTGACGCCATCGGCATTGACAACCCCAACTCGGCCGTCTACCACAACTTGACGTACACGCAGCTGGCTGAGCACGAGGAAAAGTTCCAGGAGGGCACGTTTGTGGCCAACGGCACGTTCGCCGTCGACACGGGCAAGTTCACGGGCCGCTCGCCCAAGGACAAGTTCATTGTGAAGCAGGCGCCGTCGGACAAGAATGTTTGGTGGGGCGAGATCAACCAGCCCACGACGCCCGAGGTGTTTGACATCCTGCTGGCAAAGGCCACCAAGCACTTTAGCGGTGTGGACCGCATGTACGTCTTTGACGGCCACTGCGGTGTGAACGAGAAGACGCGTCTGAACGTGCGCATCATCACAGAGCTGGCGTGGCAGCACCACTTTGTGACCAACATGTTCATCCGCCCGCAGTTCAAGGACGTCGCCGACAAATTCGCCGCGGATTTCACGATCATCAACGCGTGCAACATTGTGGACGAGGACTGGAAGGCCCACGGCCTCCACTCGGAAGTGTTCGTCATCTTCAACATTGAGAAGCGCATCGCTGTCATCGGCGGCACGTTCTACGGCGGTGAGATGAAGAAGGGCATCTTTAGCATGATGAACTACTACCTGCCGCTCAATGGCGTCATGGCTATGCATGCCTCGGCCAACATCGGCAAGGACGGCGATACCGCCATCTTCTTCGGCCTCTCGGGCACAGGCAAGACCACGCTCTCGGCCGACCCCAAGCGTGAGCTCATTGGGGACGACGAGCACGGCTGGGACGACGAAGGCGTGTTCAACTTTGAAGGCGGTTGCTACGCCAAGACCATCGACTTGTCGGCTGAGAACGAACCCGATATCTTCAACGCCATCCGCCGTGATGCCATGCTTGAGAACGTCTGGATTGACCCCGTGACCAACCAGCCCGACTACTTCAACAGCTCCAAGACCGAGAATGGCCGCGTGTCGTACCCGATCTACCACATCCCGCACCACCAGCCCAACTCGCGCGGCAACCACCCGAACGCCGTGATTTTCCTCACGTGCGACGCCTACGGCGTGTTGCCGCCTGTGTCGCGCCTCACGCCGGGCCAGGCTCAGTACCATTTCCTCTCGGGCTACACGGCCAAGGTCGCTGGCACGGAGCGTGGCATCACGGAGCCGCAGGCCACCTTTTCTACGTGCTTTGGCGCTGCGTTTATGACGCTACACCCGACCAAGTACGCTGATCTGCTCAAGAAGAAGCTCGAGGAGCACAAGACCCACGTGTACCTCATCAACACGGGCTGGACGGGCGGTGTCTACGGCGTGGGCAAGCGCATGAAGCTTTCGTACACGCGTAAATGCGTGGACGCCGTGCTGGACGGCAGCATCAACAAGGTCCAGTTCGTGGAAGACCCGGTCTTTGGCGTCGAGATCCCCACGGCGGTCGAGGGCGTGCCCTCGGATATCCTCAACCCGCGCAATTGCTGGGAAGACAAGGCCGCGTTCGACGCCACGTCGCTCAAGCTGGCCCACTCGTTCAAGGACAACTTCACGCAGTTCATTCTGGCGGACAACGATCTGTCGGTCTACGGCCCTCGCGTCTAGATACGTTTCCATTCTTTCTTCGTAGTGTCTCTGTCTTTATCCAAATGAAATCCTTCTCAAATTCTATTTGATTCCGCTGTGAGTTGGGCCTTCCACGTAACGCACTGCGCTGAGTTCGCTCACTTGGACGACTGCTGCGTCGCTGGAGCCACGCAAAGGCTTCCACTGGAGCTGTCCGTCTGACACTGAGAGACGCAAGGGATCCAGTTGGATCTCGGTTGCGTCTGCGAATGTGACTCTGCCGCATTGCCAGTCGCTCATGATGGGCTGCCACGTTTCCATGCACAGCGTCAGCGTTTTGTAGACAACGACATCACTCACTTGGAACGAAAAGCATTCAGTCATTGTGGTTGGAAACGACTCCACCAGGGACTCCAGACTCTACAGACACATACAGTCAGCGCATTAGACGAACTCTAGACACGCAAATACTCAGACGTACCAAAGCGGCCTGTTGCTGCGCAGGCTGATTGTGAATCGAGGCGACCACTTCATACGGGCGCTTCCACATCTCTTTCTGTTGATTGTTCTTCGTCTTCTTCTTGGCGTTTCCGTCGGTAAGCTCATGCTCGACATCTGCTAAGACCTCTGCAGTCCTTTGCTGCTGCTGCTGCTCGGGCACATCATGTCCATCATTGGCAGGGCCGTATTTCTCCAGTCCAGACGGGATCTCTGTTCTTCGCTGGTGGATGCGATTCAGTGGTTGGCTGGCAGTATAACGGACTCCATTGCTTTGACCAAAGCGAACATGACCCACTGAGGAAGCAGACACATCAGCAGCCTTGGTTGCATGTTCATCGACAGGCAGTTGATCAGTGGACGGTTCAATAGCAACGGGTGTTGACTGCGATGGAGCACGTGGAAGACTCGAGGGCTTGCCGTTATTGTGCTTTCGTCTACGAGGACGACGACGTCTTCTTGTGCTCCGTTCACCAGCACCGGTTTTCTGAGAAGCGTCTGGAAGCGCAGCTTTCGCCAGCTTCTTAGACTCGGCAGCAACACGTTTTCGCTTGCGATCTGGCACCGACGACGTGTTCGCGAATTCTTCCTCATCACTGGAAGAAGAAGAGCTGCTGCTTGAGCTGCTGGACGACGAACTTCTGCTTGAGCTACTACTAGAGCTACTACTAGAGCTACTACTAGAGCTGCTGCTTGAATCGCTCAATTGGGAGGTGATCAACCGTCTCCCATCGGCCTTCGCCTCTGCACTCAGACGATTGATCTTAGGTTTCTGCTGTTGGATTGGTACACTGGGGCGTCCATAATCATCATCATCACTGGAGGAAATGCTGCTGCACTGCTGATATCTCTGCGTTGGCTGCAGAAGTCCTTCTAGCATCTGAGGACTGATAATGCCGCGGTCCACTCCTGCCGCCAGTATCCTCGCGTGCAAACGTCTCTCCTCCTCATCCATGACCTTCTTCTTGGTCTTGCGCTTCTGTTCCTTTCGCTGGCGTCGCAACCGTCGGGCGTCCTGTCGTTCGCTTTCGTCGTTCTCACTCGCGCCTTCGTTCTGCAACAGCGCATCCACACTGACTGGCACACATCCTCCCACTACACCCGACACTGGACATTGCACTGTGACTGTGTCCTCATCACGCACGATCCGGATATCCTGGCTCAGCATCACAGGCAGTCCATTCAGCAGCAACGAGAGCCCACGAGGGCAGCGTGGCAGCAAACGGAACTCCTGTAGCAGCTCGTAGGCCAGATCGCCCACGATGCGCACGTTCTCCGGCACCAGATAGTAGCAGCTGGAGAAGCCGTGCGAGCGCAGTAGCACAGGCGCTAGCGCATCGCGGAACTCGAGCCGGACCCGTCGATCCATTTTCCTCCACTGCTGCACAATAGAAAATGTACCGGTAACAACGGTACAAAATGTAGATTGGCACTTTCGTTCTCAATGCTGATTGGCTGGAAAAATGAGAAGCCACGAATGCAGGATGTGATTTGCTGTCAGCATTCGCATTCAGGATCAGACCTTCCAAATGCAGCGCGTCAAGCAGATTTACGCGCACGTGAGCGCCTCAAAGCTTCCGACACCGATGCAGATCAAGGACCAAGATATGCTGTACGTGGCGCCGCCCGATGAGATGCTGGAAGACGGGGCCTATGAGGCGATGCTCACGCGCGAAGCTCTCGAGTTTGTGACGCACATCGCTCTGGAGTTCCAGGCCGACATTGAGAACGTATGTGGTATTCTGCAGCAACAGATTGAGCCGGTTGATTGATCTATCTGGTCCACATTGTGCAGCTGCATCGCCAACGAAGCGCTCGTCGTTCTGAGATCGAGCAGCAGGGCAAGATGCCGACGTTCCTGAGCTCTACGAAAGCCATACGAGATGATAGCTCTTGGAAGATTGACCCGCTGCCTGCGTGTCTGCGTGATCGACGCGTTGACATTGGAGACGTATCGCCTGCTGATAGATCGTTCTTGCTGCGCGCACTCAACTCTGGGGCTCAGGTAGTGACCTTGCCTGACTTGGAAGATATCCATACACATGCTCAGCTCACTCACTCGTGTTGGAGCCGATAGGGAGTGCAAGTGGATTTTGATGACGGTCACTGTCCCACTTGGGCAAACACTATCTCTGGTCACTACAACATCATGCAAGCTGTACGTGGGTCTCTTGCGATGCCATCAACCAAGCTACAGCTTGTTCCCAATCCTGCGCTGCTGATTGTGCGCCCACGTGCTTGGAACATGGATGAAACAGTGGGTTTTCTCTACGTGTTCTTCTTTGCTTAAGCGTAAGCAGCTTACCCTGTGACGCTCTTGTGCAGAACGTGTTGGTGCAAAGCAAAGTCGTCTCTGGAGCTCTGTTTGATTTCGCGCTTCATCTCTTCCACAAGTGAGAACTCTAATTAAAAACGCAATGGTTTCCCACCGAGCTCACACGTTTTCCATGACATTACCAGCGGGAAGATCATGTTCGAGAAGGGCAATGGCCCGTTTGTCTATCTCCCGAAAGTGTGAACTACTCGTTGCCCAAGTGATGAGCTCAGTCCGATCCTGACAATGTTGTGTATTGTAGCTGGAGACTCATGAAGAAGCCGCATTGTGGAGAAAGATATTCGTGTACACTGAAAGCAAGCTCCAGATCCCACAAGTGCGTCTCCTGTATTTGCCATTATCAATTTAGAGTGCTGACGCTATCCATCTCTCCGTTCCAGGGAAGCATCAAAGCCACCGTGCTGATAGAAAGCATCTTCGCGGCCTTTGAAATGGACGAGATCCTGTACGAATTGAGACACCATTCGATGGGTTTGAACTGCGGCATGTGGGACTACACAGCTTCGATCGTGGTAAATTTTCGTCAGTTCCAGCAATGCCTGCTTCCTGATCGACAGCAGTGTGTGTCCATGAAGTCTCCATTTCTCAAGTAAGCCATTACCTGAGTAGTCGCGACAGCTTTATTGCTCCGGATTCACACACTCACGCGTTTTAGGCACTACATGGAGCTGCTGATCCGGACTTGCAGACGCAGAGATGCACCCGCGACGACGGGAATGGTGCCGTTTGTGTTGTCGCAGTTGCCTCCAACTCTTTCAAGAGACACAGCTATTGAAAGAGCCAAGGATGGAAAGCGCTTTGAAGCTCTCACGGGATCTGATGGTGCTTTGGTGTACGATTTGGAGCTGGTTACCCCCATTCAACAGGCAAAATCGTCTGCATCTGCTGTTGTCCAGGTATTGAGAATTCATGTTGACTTCTGTGCTCGATAGGTTCTGGCTACGGTCTTCAGTGATGATCAGAGACCACTGCCGGCGCTGAGTCCGCTCGAGGATATCGACGAGTCGTTCTTTGAGACAACGTTGCTGACTCTGCCCAATGGCTACGTGAACATTCAATCGGTTCAAGCGAACGTGAAGGTTGCGCTGTTGTACGTTCTGAGTTGGGTTCGTGGCCAAGGGACTGCGGTCGTGAATGGTTGCGTGGAAGACTCAGCGACTGCCGAGATCTCTCGTGCGCAGCTGTGGCAATGGATCCACCACCAAGTTCCAATCACAAACCAGACAGAGCAAACCCACCATCACCACGTGACTGCAGCGTAAGTGTGCATCTATTGCATCCTCTCTACAGCGAAAGAATGTGGCAAAATCACAGTTTCTGCTGTAGACTTGTGAGTGATCTCCTAATGGACGCAGCCCGTGATGAAATGAGTTTGAACAATCACCTTCACAAGAACATTCTCGTGGCGATGAATCTCGTATTTCGTCTTGTGACGATGCGTTCACCTCCAGCGTTTGTGACCACGTTTCTGCTCGAGCAAGACGCGCTTGCTCGCAGTTTAATGCAGTAAGGAGGATATGCTCACTGCCGTCACGGGGACGAGAAGAAACCCCTGATTCACCTGTCGCTCACCCAATAATGCTCAAAAAGATTTGCTCGAAATCGAAGCTAGCATATTTTAACGTAATGGTAACGCGATCTCTATACGATTACGCTTTACTTCTTGCCGCCCTTCTTGGTATTGGCGGCTGGAGTTGGTGTTTCCTTGGCGACAGGCTGACTCTTCTGGCCTTTCTGACCCTTGACCGGCGGGGCTTCGGCCTTCTTCTCTGGCATGGGCTTGGCCTGAGCCTGCTGCTGCTGAGGGGCGGAGGAGGTGTTCTGCTTACGGCCCATGATGATTTACTTGCTGGATGAATACGCTGGAGTGCTTGAGAGCAAGTGGTGGAGTGAGACTGAGTAGATGAGGCCAAAGCAATGGTTGGTCAGTTGAGGTGAGA
>JAADVW010000952.1:0-11812 GCA_023335875.1 Elongisporangium prolatum
ACTTCGGCGAGTTCTTGGCTCAAGGTTTCCACTTGGGTCTTGAGCGCGGCGATCTCGACCACATCTCGCCGCGGACGGGTCTTCCCCGTATAGCTCTTGCTGCTGTCGCTGGACGAACTGCGCACGTACTCAGTGGGCTGCAGCGGCTGCTTGACTCCCGCGTCGCTAAGCCCGCAATACTCCACGAAGGTTGGAGACGACAGCTTCATCTTTCTGAGCGGCCTGCGTATTAATAAATACGATGCGTTGTGTATACTAGACTTGTTAGCTATGCAGATAGTGACGTCAGTCAATGTTGTCAGAAGGTGACACAAAATGCCACTGTTGGCAGCAATCGTATTGATTACGCTCCATAGTGATGCGTTCACTCTTTTTATGCACGGACATTACTGTTCGATCTAATACTGTTCAGCAGCATCTTCCCAGCGCCGTCGACCTGCGTTTTGCACGTCTCAATTACGACAAGACACGGTGGCATTGCGGCTGCTTTCAATTGCTCCAATTGAAAGCCATTGTGCGCCCTTGCGGTCTATCGTGACTTGAGCTCCAAGTCATGATGGCAGCAAGGCTGGGAATGTTCCGTAGTTCTCCATGGCGCTGGACACGAATTCGATCAACACTCGCAGCTCTGCGTTCTGCTGCGGTGCTGGCGTCCAAACGCCCTCGGCACTGCTGCCAGCATAGTACCGAGCGAACGTCTGGATGCTTGTGGACGGAGCCGAAGCATCGACAGTCTTTATTTCGACCCAACCATGGCCACGCAGTCGCAATTGCGACTGTGAGACCGTCTCATCTGGTAAAGTTTGAAGCATGGTCTTCCACACGATCACCACGCGTTCGTCTCTCGTGTGCCTACCGACAAGTGAATCGCGTCTGAGTTGGCCCGTGTTCGCACTGGAACTGGAAAGCGCTCGTGATGGAATCGCTCTGCGTAGTCACTGTCTACAAGGATGATGTCCATCAGACAGCAGTAGCATAATAGCCATATGCATTTCCATGCACTAACGTGATCAAATGTGAACCGGTTGTACCGAGTCTGGTGTGGGATGAACTGCCAGTACGCCTCACTGGTCACATCGCGATCATGTGGCACCCAGAGACACCGACGGAACTCGACCGAGAGCCCTCCAGAACAGTTCGCTCGCCGCATTCGCGCGTCAAAGAACACAAGCGGGAGACTGAACATCTCGGCGTCAAACAGAACTGCGTCTGTCTGGAAATAGGGGAGCTCAAGTTCTTCGTCCATGATGTCTTCAGTCAATTCAGAGCGTTGTCTTGCAACCTGTTCATAGCGATGAAGCATGTCCAGCACCTGAAGACGCATACAAAGAATGTGATTGCTCCCTACAGCAGATACACAAAGCTTTCCTAGCATACCTGCTTGATGGAATTGCGCTTGAGTACACTTGTCAACCGCTTGGCCTTCCGCATTTGTCGTTCAAGCTGCGCTCGCAGACGCTCGTTCTCCTCCTGCGCTGCTGTTCGTAATTGGGATTGTCTCTGGGCCTGAATCTGCCAGTAGCCAGGCTGTAGCAACATCGCGCGGTCGCATCTTGCTGCCGTGACTTGGGCCAGTTCTAGAGTCAAGCGCCCGACCTGAGACTTCAGCGCTGCGATGTCAACCACGTCTCGTCGTGGGCGGGTTTCGGTCGGCCGCTCACCGGCGTCGGTCCCTTCAGACAACAAACGACGCGAGTCTGTGGTAGGCAAGAGGTGGTGTTGCAAATGCGCCAACCTGCTAGGGTCGCACTCTTCCACAAACTCCGTAGCGACAGCTCCATCATTCCTGAGTACTGCATACGGATAGGTACGGTAGAATGTCTGCACACTCTGACATTACTGTACTTGGAATTTGTATCGATTAAATTAGCCAATCAAAACCGGATAAGGCCGATTCCGGGTCAACGTTCGCTCCCTGAGGGGCAAGAGCAGAAGACTCAATGAAGGTCAGGTTGTTGGCACTGTCCAGCCAAGCATACAAAGTCAGTGCGTCATCACATATGCAGACAACTGTAACGCAAGTCATCAATGTTGAAGATTAACCAAGTACACTCTTGATCATGTAATGACGAGAATGCTTCATACGAAAATGCTTCATGTGTATAAATTCAACATCATGCCGGGGCAAGCAGTCAGGATATTCACGGCGAAGAAAGACAGGAAAAGGTCTTGGCAAGAACACTTTCTATATCTGGTTGCAGTTAGAGAAGCAGCCGGAGAAGCCGGTACGGACCACATGGTGCTGAACAAAATCGTCCAGTATGCTTCAAATGACTTTAGCTAGATTTTTGCTGGCAAAGTATGACAGTACGCGAACAGACCACTTACGACAAGCTGAGGAGCCAGCGCACCTTGCACAGTCCATTGAATTCGGCAGCATTGGCCAAAAGAGAGTCTTGGGAAAGAGATGCTAAACAACGTCGGCGAGAAGAAGAGCAGAAAGGAACACAGGAAGTGTTATAACTGCAACAAAGCAGTTATAACATTTGAGCAGAGGTCGCAGCCTCTGCTCAAATGCAAAGTCGGGCATTTGAGCAGAGGCTGCGAAATGGAAGACCGCAGAAAGAATAAAAAGGCCGGTGATCGCTTCTCGATGAATGTGAACGAAGATGACGGAGAATATGACGATCAGGATCTGTGGATCCTTGACAGCGGCTCATCAAGACACTTCTTGAATGATGAGAGCCTGCTACAAGACGTGGAAGACTGGCAGCACGAGTGTCTGCTTCCGGATGGTGACGTATTGAGACTCACCGAGAAGGGCAACGTCCAAATGCACGTGACCGCTGAGAATCGAGAGCAGACTGCGCTGCTCACTGAAGTCTATTATGCTCCAAGCTTGGCCAGGGACATTATTTCATATGGTCGACTAGAAGCAAAAGGCTACGCACTGGCCTATAAAGACGAAAAAAGAGGGCTAGTGCTGCGCAGCTACGGGGGCGTGGCGTTTGGTGTGCAATCGCATAATAACGCGCTCATTGTAAGGATGTGGATCACAGTCGCACCTACACTCATGGCATACGTAAACATTCCGAGAATTACGTATATCGCCTACACTCATGGCATACATATTCATTCGGTTGATTACGTCTTGTAGAATATCTCCCAGAGCCTATAGTCAATTAGATAACTAGTAGTACGTGACGTGTAGGTCTGCACATGATGCATAAAGATACTGAAGCGTGATTGGTCGACGCATGGAGAATATCCAGCGCGTACGCCAAAGAAGCGCAAGAGACTTAGTGGCGGCTTAGACGTAGCAACAGCGAACTAAGGACCGCTCGAAATGAATCACTTTTCAATTTGCCTTCTACCAAACAAGCCTCCTCACCTCCTTACACTCATGGTCCAGGTCAACTCAGAGCCGACGATTGGTTCACCGAAGGAGTTCCTGATTGCGATCCTGTCAGAAGAAGTAGCTGAAGATCGTAGCAACAACGTCGACACACAGAAGGCACGCTTATGCATTTCCATGCCAAGCTCGGGCATTTGGCTTTCGATACCATCGAGAGGGTGGCGAAGGATCCGGCATCAGACATCAAGCTAACGGACACGAGGCGCACGAACTATCTGTCGTGCGCCGAGAGCAAGAAAACCAAGAATAGGCAATTCAATACAACCCTCTGAGCTGTCCTGCAATGGAAGAAGCGATGAACGCTGTCGAGAAGCGTTCGATGCAGACTCCAAAAGGAGCGCTGCGCGAGTGGTGTGAGTCACGGACTAGGTGTGTTCGTCCAACGTCCACGGACCACGGACTCACGTACTACGTGGACGGTAGTTGGTCAATCCCAGCATCTGCAGTCGGTCGGCGGCGAGTCTATCGCAGCAGACCCTGCACGTTTGAGCAGTGTGTCGGTATCTGGATCGTCAGTCGACAAAGCGCTCTCGGACCCAGTCAACGATCCAAGGCTCCGAGACCAGCTACGACAACGAGGAGAAGTGCACTGAGCTCGCGGGGTTCTCGTACGTCGCGGCGGTTGTGAACGAGGCGAAAGGCGGTGCGTCTCCAGTCCATCGGCTACGAGGATTAGTTGGATGCGTGCCAGCAACGCTCCTATTGGCCGAACAATAACTTCACGTATGCGAGTATCGCCTGGGTCAGGAGGGTACTGTGGCCTCACGCGACGTCATTACTCCAGCTCAAGCGATGGCGAGTCTGCGATCCCGACTTGCCGACGATCCGGATCTCATCAACTTGCTGCGCTTGGCGCTTCAGCTGACGACGAGACTGGGAAAGGCAGGAATCTGTTCAAGCCGACCAGTGGTGTTCGCTTGGTACTTGAGATAACGAAAACCGAATAACACTAATGTATGTCCCCTTATGCCTTCCTTCTCCGCCTGGTTGCTTTGATTGCTATCCAGTTCTACCCTTCATCGTCAAACGAAGCAACAGACAAGACGTCATTTCCAGAGCTCGACAACCGATACGTATGATGAAGGGCAATGTCAACGGCGCATTCAGGCACCTCATGATAAACGTGGCGAGCGTCGGCTGGATGGGCGCGCGGCTTCAAGAACACGGTGCTCTCATGCTCAATCTCTCTGCCCCGTTTGGGTGGACTAGTTCACCGAAGTACTACGGCGCATACGGTGGCGCCATCACGTGGCTGATGCGACGCTAGTCGCCAGCGAATTGGATCCCGCGAATTCAGACTTCGGCAGTTTTATGCCAACGAGTGGGTCGACGACCACATGCTGATCGAGTACGAGGACGTTGATCGACTCCGCTTGGCAGCGACGGGTCTCTGAATGGCGATGATAGCAGTGTTCGGGCCTCGTGCACTCAACGGGAAGAAGTTCGTCGTATAGGAGACACGGCTGGAAGTGCTCGGGCTAGAATTCGACCTCATCAGCCGAACCATCACGATGCCGACTCGGAAGACCGCGAAGGCCAGCGAACGAATTCTCGCCATGCAGCAGCTCCAGCAAATGACGAGAATAAAACTCCTGGGCAGCTTGCCCCACGTCTGCATGTGCTCATAAGCGGTACGTCGATTCTTCCAGCGGTTGCAGGCTCTGTGCACGTGCTCGCCCAATGGCACAGTCTCCGTCCCGGACGACGTCCACCAAGACCTGTGGTGGTCCCTGACTCTGCTACGCTCGGGCCAGTTCCGCGACCTGCCAATGTCCATGCTCGCCGCATGGCCCGAGTCGGACGTGCATCTGTACGTGGATGCGTCAAATCAGGGACTTGCGCTTCTCGGCCCACCCTCCAAGCGCTACATTCAGCTCCGATTCAACCACGAAGAACAATGGCGTTATCAACCAAGCGGGTGCGGCGTTTGCGCCTTACGACCAGCAACTAGCACAGCATCACTCATGGACATTGGTCAACGATGCAGAGATTGTGCATTATGACAGCACGCTGGAAATCAGTCGCATGAAGGCCACCACCAGCTCCGAGCTAGACCGGGCAGCAGCAGCCGACTTCTGCGACTTACCAGTCATCCAGCTACACGCCCATACCCGGGCAGCAGCAGCCGACTTCTGCGACTTACCAGTCATCCAGCTACACGCCCATACCCGATTCACGCGACTCGTGCGCGTATGGGCAGATGATGCCAGGTGGACGCCGACGCGGAGCCATTACAAAACCACGGCGGGCAAATGACGAAGAGTCATGGGTGAAAATCGGGACTTAGTCCAACACTCACGTGACAGGCTCGATCCCGTCCGTCGCGGAATCGAACAAGGGCTTCAAAAGAAGACCTGGCAAGATACACACTGTGGCATTGGATTCAATGCATATGCCCGTCAATTTTCTTCGTCTCAAAGCCCGGAAGCTCGGCCACTGGAACACACTCACGGCCTCCACCAACTGCCCACACGACGGGTAAGCACTGGTACCCTCGAACCTGTATTCTGGCATTGCCCCTATGCGGTTATTATGTGGCGCCACATCATCCGACAGTGGGAAGCGCTTGGGACGGGGTGCAATGAACCCCCATCCGTCGCTATTTTCAGCCACATTCTCCCTGCTCTACCAACACGTATTGCATCGGTGAGCGCGGCCGACGACCCAAGCGCTCTGGACATTTTACCTGGTGTCGCTCAAGCAATCTGAAGCCACGACTGCACCCACACGCTCTTAGACATCTGGGCACTGCGAAACGACGTCATCCACGGGGGCTGCGTCTCAATCGACTCTATTCTCCCCAGACACCAGGCAGTCTTGAAGACTACGGTGAAGAAGTTGGAGTCGTATGGTCCTTGCTCTTTCCTGCTTTTTCTGACCACAGACATGATCTCGGTCGACGTGCACGCAACCAGCAGTTGAAGGACCGGGAGCGCCTGTGTTGAGCGCCTGTGTCAGCCTGGTCATAACCTGCAGTGAGTATCGTAGCGAGTCGCTTGATGCCGGCTGACCGTTAGCGCTCGTACGGTTGTGCTCTGTTGGAAGAGCCGACAAGCTGAGCAGTTGTAGGCGTTTTCCCATGAAGAGGATGGTCTTGAGATGCCATCCGTCGGCGGATCTGTGATCAGGAAGGATGAATCGCATCGTTCGAATGTCGTGGATGTAGCTGAAACATTTCGCTTGCTGGATGAGCCTGCCGATATGTTGCAAGTCACCCGTCTTCTTGTTGCAATCTGATCAGCTGCCTTAGCAGCGTTTGGTCGGCAAGGTTGGGCTGCATACACACAATCGCCGGAACCACTGCCACCACTTGACCTTCGAGATGCTCCTCCAGAAAATGCAAGTACGCAACCCGCTGCGCCAGAGGGTGTGTACACGCCAACAATCCAGGCGGGCGTCGAATACGAGGGAGCCCATTATCCAGGCATCCAGCGCTTTTTCCTCGTCCGGATGCATTGACCGTAGCTGATCCGAGGATGTAGCGCTGTAAATCGGCTCTGCAGCCGCCCGTAGCCTCTTCTCCCATGCTTCGGCTGACTTGCTTGCGGTTCCTGGCCGAGCTATGCCCCCTCCCGGGTCGGCAGGGGGCCACCCATGGGGCCAGCCATTTTGGTCCGCTTCGCCCATTCACGGTCGTGAAAAGTTGATCATAGCCGTGCGTTCCGAGTTCTGTTGCGCTTGATCCGAAGTGAAATTCTTTCCTGACTAACTCTCAGCAAAGTACTGAGCGAATGTCTGGACTGGACGCTTATGCATCCTCACTCAGAGCGAAGCTCTGGATCTCGACCCAGCCGTTGCCATGCCATGTAATAGTTTTGCAATTGCGACGACGACGTGTCTTGCATTTGACGCTTAAAGTATCATCTTCCCCACGATCACCACTTGCGCTTGTTTCTAGCAGGTACCGGCCAGTGAATCGGATCTGGTATGATACGCAGAATAAGAGCGGTAGGTTGCTCGTCTCAGCATCGGCCTCTGCGTGCTGATACACGAGCAGAAGCTCCTCATTCAGATCATCTATAGATCTCGTTGCGCTAATTCCTCTAGCACATTCTCAATGGCGGATCATTTGCCACACCTGAACAGGTAGAAGACTTAGACCACGTTCTTAGATGCGTTGGTCGCATTTGAATTGGATGGAGCACGTTTATCAGTTCTGTGTCTGCTCGTGCGCTTGAACTCGCAGGCGCTGTCCGCACTCGATTCAGTCGCAAGGCCTCAAGCAGGGCGAGTGGCCCACTGTTAACGCCATCTCGTTACTGTGTCTTGCAGTTGAGCCACAAACCATCGAGCAGAGTCTTGGTCTCAGTCAACTATACACATAATGAAGCAATAGAAACACAATTGTTATCCCAGCAACGTGAAAGTTACTTGATGGTTACTCCAAGCGAATACCACGAGCTGGCAAGAATAGACACATGCAAGGGCGAAGGATCTCTTACTGCAGCAGAGCGCTGATGACGGCGTCCAGGCTGCCCTGGTGCTGAGCCAGCAGTGCTCGGTTGCGCTGCTTGTCCATGAAGCCCATGTCCTGCAGCGCCTGCAACTCCGTGACCCAGCGCAAGTCCACTTCTTCGCGGTTGCTGTCAGCAGCGACCACGACGGGCGCAGGGGCCGGCACGCTCACTTGAGCGCCAGCAGACGCAGCCTGGACAACAGGAGCAGGTGCGACCACACGCACAGCAGTGGGGAGACTCTCGGCGGCTGGCAGTCGGCTGCCGTCCAGCAGTTCGTTCGGATCCATGACATTGATGTCCACCCAGAGCCGCTGGCCAAAGCGCGTGCCGTCCGGTGTGCACAGACGCCAGTAGCCAGTGTAGCGACCCGAGGCCGTGGGTGCGATCATGCGCAACGAGATGTCGATGGAGCTGCCAGGCAGCACAGACGGGATCAACACGCTCTCGGGCGCCTGCATCTTGTCGCCGCCCACGCAGAGCAGCTTGGAGCCAACAGGCCATTTCTAAGCAACAAACAGAGCGTCAGCCATGAACACGCAGCCAAGAGCAAGCAAGCACCAGCTCGTACCGATGGGCCGGCATTGCGCAGCTTCCAGACTTTGTCAAAGGGCTCGTGCGGCGCAAGGACCGTGCCGTCCGGGCAGGTCACGTCGCCTTCAAATACGGCCACGATCGGGCCTTCGTCCTGCTTAGTGTCCTCGATCGCGATCGACTCGAAAAAGTCGCTGGTGGACATGCGCTGCACGTTGTGCGTGTGTTGCACATGCTGCAGCACGCGTTCAATCTGCACGCGTGCCTGCGGGCACTTCATGAGCAGGATCTTGGCGATCTCCTCGAGCTCGCCAGTGCCGGCCGCCGCCAGCAGACACGATACGAATGTGCCGCCCTGGCGAAACTCGTCGGTAACTTTCTCCACGAGCGACGCGAACTTGGGGTTGGCCATGACTTGCACCAGCGCGTCTTGGCAGCCGGGCTCATGCAGCAGTGACAGCACGTCGCGCTTAATTTCGTCCTGCGCGGGCGATTTCTCGACTACGTGGCACATGTCCACGAATAGGTCGTTGATCTTCTTTTGCTGCGAGTCCTTCAGCATTTGCGTGTCCAAGGCGCCGGCTGCAGGTGTCGGCTCCAACGGTCGCGTCACGACTGTGATCTTGCAGACGACGCTGCTGCCGGATGGCTTGCCGCTGGCCACCGCGATCTCCTCCATGAGGCGGAACGCCTCGAACAGCTCGGCGTCGTTTGTGATGCGCACCTGCTCGTCGTCGTCGTCTGTGTAGTAGAGCAGCAGCTCGCGCGGCGGCAACGAGGGCGTCTGCAGCTCAGGGAACACAAGCTGCACGTAGTCCTTGAGGTCCTGGTAGCGCAGCGCGTTCCAGTTCTGGATCACGCGCTGATCCATCTCCGAGAGCGTCTTGTTGACGGCCACGACCTGCACGCGGCGCATGTCCTGCTTCTCCAGCCACAGGATCTTGAGCGTCATGGTCGCCATCGTCAGTCTCTTGCTTCCTTCTTCTTCCTGCTGCGTTTCTTTTTCTGACTCTGGGGAATAAAACCTCAGCTTCTATTGGGAGTGGGAGAATATAAGACGGAAAGAAACCGCACGATTATAAATAACCTCGGGATGCGTTCGATTGGACGAAAAGTCGCTCCAAATGAAACTTCAAGCTGCTCAGAGATGAAGGTTGACGAATTGACTGCATGGCTCTCTAATCCACAGAGCGATGCTTTGCTGAAGTGGTCGATCAAACTCCTGTTGAAATGACCATGGAAGAGGCTCGGGGAACAGTGACAGGCTTGAACAGCGTTCTTGTCTGGTGGTTGATGCTCCGACGGCTGATTCGTTCTTAAGTTTTGGTGATAATAAATGGTTTGCTTTGTTCGTTGCTGTTGTGTCTGTTCATGGACACAGTAATACGTCGCCCTGGATTACTCTTCACCTCTTGTTCTCGATCCTTCCAGGTGTAGAGTGAATGTAAGCTTCTGATGCGTGTGGTTGGCAGCTTCTCTGGCATCTCATCCCACCATATAGTATACGCTTTCTGGGTGCAATTGTGGTGGTCTCTATTCTGTTTTGGAGCCAAGACAAAGAGAGAGAACAGAGCGTTGCTCATGTGGCTTCCGCTCCTGCACGACACATACAATCATTCCCATCACTGTCCAGCCGTTGACAGCCTTTAGCCAATCAGGGGGCATCCTGTCCAACATAGAACGTCCCACAGGCCCTTTTTCTGGAAAGGTCCAAGAAACCGCCATCATTCCTATTTTTCAGAATGGTGGTCATCTTGCCCACACAGTCAGTCAAATACCCCGGATATACGAACAATATACTGTTTTTTCTCTCCTCTTTACAGTTCATTTTCAGCTCTCAATTAAATATTCAAATTCCTTTGTGTCACTAAGCTCAGGTTTTAATGCTGTCTGCCCCTCCTGCTCCCCCTCTGCCTGCCACATTGCTCAGAATCCATTCTCCCTGCTAGAGCGCAAGCAAGAGAAGAAGACATCAAGATGCACACGATCCAGCTGATCGTGGGCCAGACAGAGGCGCAGAAGCGTACGCCCGTGGCGCTCACGACCGAGAGCGGAGAGCTGCAGCTGACGATGGCGCAGCTGAAGACCCAGGCCGCAGTGCTGCTCACGGGCGAGCAGAGTGTTAGCGCGCTCACGTACATGGACTCGGACGGCGACCAGGTCACGCTTGCCAGCGACGCCGACCTCAAGGAATTACTAGACTACATGAACGACGAAGAGCTGCAGACCATTGAGGTCGTGATCAAGCCGAGCGGCAACGCTGTGCAGAGACAGATCAAGGGCTTTGTGACCGCTGTGGCCAAGCTCACAGCACAACTGGACGCCACGCGCATGGAGAACAAGCCGCTCACGGTCGTGGACCTCATGGACCAGCTCGCGAAGAAGCTGACGGCCATGGACGCGTCGGTTGACTTGAAGACCGATTTGTCGAACGTGCTGGGCGACGTCGAGTTCCGATCGACTGTTGAAGCGCTTAGTAAGAGCGACGAGTACAAGGATATGGTGCAGGCTGTGTTGTCGGCTATTGAAGCCCACGACTATGAAGCACTGGAGGCGCTGGTGACTGAGAAGCTTGACGACTGGTTTGGCTTTGCGCAGCGCGTTCTGGTCGAATGTCCGCAGCTCAAGAGTACTCTTTTCCGCGTCGCTCGCGCCTGTGTGGCCGCCATCACTGAAGAGAAGAAGACGCACACTCCGTCTTCGAGTGTCGTGCACGAAGGCGTGATCTGTGACGGCTGCGAGATGTCGCCACTTGTGGGCGTGCGCTACAAGTCTCTCCACGCGCGCGACTTTGATCTGTGTGAGGCCTGCGAGAGCAGTGGCAAGTGGCAGACGCACGAGCCCTTTATCAAGATCAACGACTCGGATCATGGTAAGCGTGGCAAGCGCTGCGCTGAGCGTTGCGGCAACATGCCATTGTTGCATCCGTTCGTGACCTGCGACGGCTGTGAGATGAGTCCGATCGTCGGAGCGCGCTACAAGTCGCTTACGGCGTCGGACTTTGATTTGTGCGAGAGCTGCATGGCCAGTGGAGTGTGGACGGAGTCACACGGCCCCTTTGGCACTGTGGAGCCCTCCGGTGACCTCCGCTGTCTTAAGAAGATGTTTAAGAAGATGAAGAAGTTTGGCCACCATGGTCACCACGATGGCCGCCATGGGCACCACGGTCACCATGATCGTCATGGAGGTCGCCACGGCCGCCACCATGGTCACTACTACGGGCCACCCGCTCCTCCGACGTCCGAAACGCAGGAATCAACCTCGAGCTCCAGCTCTTCGAGTGAATCGGAAACCGTTCCGGGCAACCGCTCGTTTGCCGACGTTGCTCGTGAGGATGCTGCTGCCACTGCGGTTGCTGAAGAAAGCCGACCGTTTATGATGTCATTCGGCCACGAAGGTCGCGGTGGACGCTTCCATGGTCGTGGCGGTCACCACGGACCTCATGGCCATCACCACGGACCTCATGGCC
>JAADVW010000953.1:0-11786 GCA_023335875.1 Elongisporangium prolatum
ACGAGTCTCTGTCCATGAGGAAGCCTGTAATAGCGTTCTGCGCCTCGGCCTTCCATTGAGCGATGGTCTGCAGGTCGATATTCACGCGCGGCAGCTGATCATCAGGCAACGGGAAGCGCATGTCTGGGATCTCTGTGGCCAGCAGGCGTGAAAGACTGAATGAGAGATGTGCTGGAAGGAGTTGCACGGGTGGTAGTGGGACGTTGATTCCAGTCGCCACCCTTGGGCATAAAAGCGCGTCTGACGTGGTTTTAGAGAGACTCTCATGGCCGGGATGCGCTACTGTACAGTGCAATAGAGCAGCTTTGTGCAAGCCAACTATTACCACAGGATTGCTTCGTCTCGTGCTAGCTCAACTCATTTCCAGTCAGGTATCAATATGAACCTTGACGAGTGACACGCCATCTTCATTGGCTATTGGTTCTGTCTCTCTGCTGTGACTGGACCATCCATGGAGCACAGCGGCATGCAACGCTTATCCATTGCGGTCGTCCGTCTGATTCGTGCCGTCCAGGACTGGATCCCAGATGCGATTTGATGGGCGTCACGCAAGAGCGTAAACCGTAACCCACAGCGTGTTGCTCAATGACGTGCGTG
The DNA here is from genome assembly GCA_023335875.1 of Elongisporangium prolatum. Lineage (NCBI taxonomy): Eukaryota > Oomycota > Peronosporomycetes > Pythiales > Pythiaceae > Elongisporangium > Elongisporangium prolatum. The sequence goes on from JAADVW010000953.1 coordinate 598, forward strand.
TGCTTACAAGATTCCTGCAGTAGTCGATGGATCTTCTTCCACCGTACAGACATCAATTCCTCGCATGAACATGAGCAGAGTCGCTGGTGGAAGAGATCTGCCACTCATAAGCACAGAATATCCAGAAGAATGCCTCTGCATGTTCAGAAGATGTGTCATAAGTCTCGAGCTGACTCATGCCTGGATACCGCAAGAGTAGGCAGTAATGACGCTTGGCGCTTGAAGATTACGCCTTCTCAGAATCTTCCTCTGGCTCAGATGAGCCGTGTGTTCAGCGACGAATGCTGCTTGATGGTGCAATTCCTGTGTAGAAACCAGAGCGTATGCTTTCCATAGCAAGAGTGCCTATTGTGAGCCCATCAGAGGAGATTCTAGCCACGCACACAGCGAAATGAACAAGTCAGATCTCAGTGTCCAATCGAGAGTGACAAACCTTGGTCTAAATGGCCGTGGAAAACCCTGTTTGAATTCAGTGGAGCGATGAAAACCAGCGCTAGTTTGAAGGACTGCAACCAAAGACAAGTCTATTGTGATGACGTAGCTTGAAGTTGAAGTCCTCCAGTCAAAGCTGCATTACGCTCTCCCAGAGTCAAAGTTCTCTCAGCAAGCTCTGCGAATGGAATCGAATCAGAGCCATGATAGTCTTGCCACACACAGACGTCGCTTGCTGTTGCTCAAGTCGCACTGCACCACGAGTGACCTTGAGGAGAGGAATACAGTTTAAGTTACACTTGACCTTGATAACGCACCGCGTCTGAGATCCGGTTGAAGTTCAACCAGTCAGGAGGCAGGAAGCTTCCACGGATCCCGCCCAAGCGCAATGCTAACAGATGCATTGCACCCTCACGACTGCGCAACTGGCGTTAATCTGTGGTCTGGCGACAGGGATTTTGCCACCGGGATCGGCCGGAAGGCGTCATCAGTCTCTGTGGTCATCGCATTTGGCTCCAGAAACGACATCTCAGAAGTCACGCATCATTTCCTCACGGCTCGGTTCTGCTCCGTGGCTGTCGACACTGCCGTTCGAATCCTACTGTCAGCCGTGCGGTAGACAGACGAGGCGGTATTGCTTCGAGCCCTGCTTCCCGCTTCGGTCTCATCCGGTCACTCAGTCCGGCTTTTGCCCCAATGGCTGCAGACACCGAAGGCATGCTCTTCCCGCTGCCAGATGACCAGCTGCCGCGCGTGAAGATCGATCAGCAGACCATCGCCCAGTGGAAAGCCGAAGCGCAGGACGCTATCAACAGGGTCCTGATGGACAGAGCTTCCTGGTTCTACCGCTTTGATGAGGCCGATCCGGACTACACGCGCGTCTACGATAAGAACGGCACGCGAGGCTGCATGCGCGAGCTCTCATCCAACGGCGAGGTTGAGTATCTGGCCCAGGGCGTGCTGCATACAACCATCGAGGACGTTCTCTATGCACTGAGCTGCGAGACCACGCACCAACAACGCGTTCAGTTCGCTCAGCTGTACCAGCCGATCGGACTCGACACCGCCATCCTACAGCTGTACGAAGGCGCGACGCGTGAGGACCCGTTTAACCGAATGGCCATGATCTGGGCGGCGATCCACCCAGAGGTCGCGAGTGCGCGGGACTACCTTCACTTCGACGTCTGCTGCACTGCCAAGGACGCGTTCGGTAGCACTGTGCTCGTAAACTACCGCAAGTCCTACGACCTGCGACCAGATCAGCTCATCAAGGACCACGGCCTCGACATCACCCGTCGAAACACGTACGGCATCACAACGTATCACGCCGATCAGTCTGGCCATGTGATCACGACTGCGCTGGGTCACATCACAGCAGAGAGCAAGCTAGCAGGCTGGATCCTCAAGATCATCATACCAATGCTGTACAAGCGCACGCTCAATTATTACGGCCTTGTGGAGGCCAAGGCGCTGCAGGAGATCGGCTTCACGCCAGAGACGCTGGCTGATCGGACCTCGGGCCACGCTCCAATGTGTCGAGTGTGCCGCAAGAGCTTTGGCATGACGCGGCACCGCAACTGGTGTCGAGGCTGCGGCCATGCTGTGTGTCGCAAGTGCAACATGAAGGTCGCATTGCTGAAGCAGGGCGTGCAGCTGGGGCCTCGACCGCCAGTCGTGCTCGCTCGGTTTTGCATGCGCTGTCTACTCCACGCGAGTGAGCAGCGGATCAAGCGCGACTTGGAGCACAAACGGGCGCTGGCGATCGAGCCGCCGCCGCAAGTGCTGTGGTGGGAGAGCATCAATCTCGTGGATGAAAGCTCCATCGATGGCCTGCTGGATCTGCATCGAGACCGCGAAGACGACGAAGCTCTCAAGCTGAGCTTGGATCGCCGCATTTCCGACGCCACGCTCTCGTCCACGGAGGAGGGCGAGCTCAGTCTGACAAAGAAGGCCGACGAGCTGGCTCTCGTTGCAGCATCCGTGGCTGAACACGCGGCGCTTCTGCGGCAGATGCATCAAGCGCAGATCACGAGCCAGAGAAGCCAGCTGGTGGTGTGACTCGAGGGACGTCACCAGAGAAACTCTCGAGCTCAAGCGATGTGCAGCACTGATGCGTAGACAAGATCCAAGGTCTCAGCAAATCGCGATTGAAAACGCAGAGGCAGTAGCGCAAGTGCTGGGCCAGAAGATCTGTCGTTGTGTGTTCCAGTAGTGTGATCTGTGGTAATAGTAAGTAGATAAGTGTTGTTATTAACAATGGAAACTGATTTCGCCGAGACATACAGAGGTGTGTTAACAGACTTGCGCACTTGAAGAGACCTTGAGTATGACTCATGGCTTCTACAGAACCGTGTGGTGCGTTCGTTGGGTGCTGTCGCCACTGACGACATCCCACTGTTCGCTCTCCTGCTGATTGCGTTCCGAGTAAACAGCAAATCAACGACTCGAAGGGGTCGGCCCCAATGGCCACGGAGAGCGTCGAAATGCGCTTCCCACTGCCGCATGACCAGCTGCCGCGCGTGCAAATTGATGCGCAGACCATCGCCGAGTGGACTGCGGAGGCGCAGGAGAGCATCTCGAGCTATTTGATGGACAGGAGCTCGTGGTTCTACCGCTTTGACCAGTCCGATCCGGGCTTCCGCAGCTCCTATGACAAGAACGGCACGCGTGGCTGCATGCGCGTGCTGCCAGGCGGCACTGTGGTCGAGTACCTGTCGCAGGGCGAGCTGCCCATGACGCTAGAAGACGTGGTCTACGCCATGTACTGTGACACCACGCAGCAGCAGCGGCAGGTCCACGCGCAACAGTACGAGGATATCTGTCTGGACAGCGCCATCCTGGAGCTGTACGAGCGAGCAACCACCAAGGACCCGTTCCATCGCGTCGCTTTCCTCTGGACAGCACTGTGTCCCAAGCTTTCCGGCACGCCCATGCGCTGGTCGCTCAGCTCTGCGCGGGACTATCTATACTTTGACTTCAGCTGCACGACGAAAGACGCCGAGGGGCGAAGTGTGCTCGTCAACTACCGCAAATCCCAAGACGTGACGCTGCTGCAGGATCACGCGCTTGGCATCAACCGCCGGTACACGCACGGCATCACGACGTTCTGTCTCCACCGCTCGGGACGCGTGGTCATGACTGCACTGGGCCACATCCATCTCGAGCGCAAGTTCACGGCCATCGCTCTCAAGGTCATCCTGCCGGTGCTGTACAATCGCGAGCTTAACCATATGGACCTTGTCGCTGCCCGAAACCTCCAGTCCATCGGCATCACAGCGGATACGCTGGTTGAGAACAGCTCAGCGCATGCGTCCATGTGTCGCGTGTGCCACAAGGGCTTCGGCCTTCTGCGCAAGCGCAAGTGGTGTCGAGGCTGCGGCCACGCCATCTGCCGCGACTGCAACATGGAGATCGCTCTACTCAAGGACGGCGTGCTGTTGGGGCCTTGTCTTCAGGTCGTCAAGGCCCGCTTCTGTCTGCGCTGTCTGCTGCACGCCAGCGAGCAGCGGATCAAGAGCGACCTGGTGCACGCGCGCATGGTGGCGGAGGCGCAGCACTCGCAGGTGTTCTGGTGGGAGAGCATCAATCTCGTGGATGACGAGAGCTCTGTCGATGGGATTCTGGATCTGCATCGTGAGGACCTGGAGCTCCGGCTTGAAGACGAAGTGGTTCGCCCTTCAACGGCTGACACGGCCAGTTTCTCAAGCACCGACTCGGATGAGATCAGCCTGGGCAGCGCCAAGACAGACAAACAGGTCCACGTGGCTGCGCGCTTTGCGGAGAACCTCGCGCGACTGCGTGAGAAGCACCAGGAGACTGTAAATAGCTGAAGAGCTGCAGACTGTAATTTAAAAGATATCAAAGGAGTGAAGAGTCAGTTCAAAATGTTTGAACTATCTATCAGGTATCCTATTGGTCATAAATACGCCTGCAAATACATTTTATTGGCAATAACTTATCCGATTCTACTCGAATCAAGGCTCATGGCGGTCTCTAACATGCCTCATGATGGACTGGAGCTGGTGGTTCTATCGCTTTGACCAGGCCGATCCAGACTTCACACGTGTCTACAACGTAAACGAACGCACAGTTGCATGCGCGTGCTGCCAGAGACCAACACAGTGGAGTACGCGAGCTGCACACGCCGTGGAAGACGTGGCCTACTGCGAGAACACGCAGGAGCAGCGGGTGGTGCACGCGCAACTGTACCAGCATCTGTCTGGTCAGCGCCGTGCTGGAGCGAGCCACAGAGCAGGACCCAGTTTAGCATGTGGCCATGATCTGGCTCCAACAGTGTCCAGTTCCCCCGCGCTGCGATCCATCAGCACTGCGCGGGACCATTTGTACTTCGATCTGTGCTGCACCACAAACGACGCCGAGGGTCGGAAAGTGTTCGTCAACTACCGCAAGTCCTACGACCTTCGGTCTGATCAGCTGGTCTGGTTCTAGGCCACGGGCTCGGCATCGACCGCCGCTACACGGCATCGGTGCGTACCTCGTCCACAGCTCTGGGCACGTACTGGGCCACATTGCGCTTGAGACCAGCTTCTCAGTCCAGATGCTAAAGATCATCATGCCCGTGATCTACCATCGGTCGCTTAACCACTCGTGACCGCCAAGACGGTGAGACAAATCGACATCACGGCAGACACGCTGGCGGACAAGAATTCCATGCAGGCGTCCATGTGTCGCGCGTGCCTCAATGCGTTAATCTGCTGCGACGGAGAAAGTGGTGTCGAGGCTGCGGATCAAGGACGGAGAGTTGCTGGGTCCCTGTTTGCCTGTCATCTCCGCCCGCTTCTGTCTGCGTCTCTCTGCTGACCATCAATCTAGTGGACACCAGCTCTGTTGACGGGCTGCTGGATCGGCATAGACAGCAATTGGAGATGATTCTCCCGCCGCCAGAACCCCCAGCATCTCAAGCTCGGGCTTCGGACTTTGGACTGGTCAGCACTGAGTTAGTTCATGTGGCAGCGTCCGTCGCACGTCTGTGTGAGAAACAGTGTTTTGCGTTGGAATGGGCGGTCAATAAGCGATCAGAAGACGCCAGAAGCTCAGCACCAGCGTAATTTCCAGCGCAGTGTGACATACTCCAAGTATGGCGTCAAGATTCTTGATGAACGGCTTTTGTATTGGGGAATCCACTGGAAGACAACAGGGGACCGAAACGCTGGAATGAATACTAGAAGTACTTTGGTCGCTGTTGCACCACGAAAGACGTCGACGAGAGGACCGTTATATGCATCTCGAGCCCGATTGACTCCTTCCTTCTCGAGATCAATCGCCTCTGCACTCACAGCGTCACGACGTTCTGCCCACACCGCTCCGGCTGCGTCGTCTCGACTGCGCTGGGCCAAATCAGGCTCGAGAAGCTGTCCACGAATTGGGATCATGGCGGATACGTTGGTGGAGAAGAGGACCGACAGTGAGCATTGCAACTGAGTGCGACTACGAAGACGAAGAACCTGTCGCTCACTCAGTCGGAAGAGCTAGTCCATATCGTTAACGCGGCAGATGCACCGAGAGCAGTCCTCAGACCAGTCGCCAGATAATCTCTCGAGCTGAGAAACCAACGCACATCGCAATTGAAAGCTTCAAACGCATGCTCGAGTTTCTTAGTATTAAGACCGAGTAGTTGCCGAGTACGACGGTACTAAATCCCCATCATAGCGACGCGTGCAGAGGTCGGAAGAGAGAGAACAATCAAGGATCACGCGTGCATCATCTGAGAGATAAACTAGATGGTTGGGTGGGTGAGGCTCATGACGACACGAGTGCATAGCCGTTGGTTCCGTTTCTTTGATACGAAACTGAACTTCAAGCACTCTTGGTCTTCTTGGATCCTCAAGCAATCGACTTTGTGCTTCTCTCCTCACAAACGCCCACGCCTTTACAGCAGTGAACCTACACTCGTTTGTACAACAGTGATGACACTTAAACCTCGTCCCACTATCAGCCACTACGAAGCTCCAGAATGCACTTCCCACTGCCTCAAGACCAGCTCCCTCGCGTTCGCATCAACCAGCAAACGGTCGCAGAGTGGAAGGCTGAGGCCCATGACGCCATTCACAGCCTCATGATGGACAAAAGCTCCTGGTTCTACCGCTTCGACCAGGCTGATCCAGGCTTCACACGCGTCTACGATAAGAACGGCACACGCGGCTGTATGCGCGTGATGCCAGGGACCAACACCGTGGAGTACCTGTCGCAGGGCGAGCTACTCATGCCGCTGGAAGACGTGGTCTATTCTATGTACTGCGAGACGACGCAGCAGCAGCGGGCAGTCCATGCGCAGCTGTACGAGCACATCTGCCTGGACAGCGCCATCCTGGAGCTGTACGAACTCGCCTCAGCCAAGGACCCGTTCCATCGCGTCGCTTTCCTCTGGACAGCACTGTGTCCCAAACTGACCAACACGCCCATGCGCTGGTCGCTCAGCTCTGCGCGGGACTATCTATACTTTGACTTCAGCTGCACGACGAAAGACGCCGAGGGCAGGACCGTGCTCATCAACTACCGCAAGTCGCACGACATTCAGCAAGACGAGCTGGTTCAAGACCATTCGCTCGGCATTAGCCGGCGATACACACACGGCATCACGACGTACTGTCGCCACGATTCCCAGCACGTAGTCATGACAGCACTGGGCCACATCGCACTCGAGAGCAAGCGTTCGAGCGTGGCTCTCAAGGTCATCCTGCCGATCATGTACAATCGCGAATTGAACCACACAGGCCTCGTAGCAGCCAGGAATCTCCAGTCTATCGGCATCACAGCAGACACGCTGGCGGAGAGGAATACAGCCCCCGCGTCCATGTGCAGAGTGTGTCACATGGGCTTTAACGTCATACGCAAACGCAAATGGTGTCGAGGCTGCGGCCACGCCATCTTCCGCGACTGCACCATGGAGATTGCTCTGCTCCAGAGCGGCGTGCTGCTGAGGCCCTGCCTTCCAGTTGTCAAGGCCCGCTTCTGTCTGCGCTGTCTTATCCACGCGAGTGAGCAGAGGATCAAGAACGAGCTGGAGCACAAGCGGATGATGGCAGCCAAGCTGCTGCAAGAATGCTGGTGGGGAGGCGCCAATCTCTCGGTCGATGGATTCCTGGAGCTGCACAGAGAGCTGAGAGACGACGATGATCTGACCATCCTTTCAGCCGACGCCACTTCGAGCTTCTCGACCACGGACTCTGAGCTGAAGGACGAGAAGGACCGGAAGGTTCACGAAGCAACCACCGTAGCTGCTGGGCAAATGGCCCATCTGCGGCTGGGGAAGAAGCTTGCGCCATCGCTATCATGAGAGAGGTAGGTAGCATGAGCCAGCGTCAGTATCGAATAAATCGTAGTTGAGAAAACATCCCATTGTGAGTCGCGTAAACAAAGCGGGGAGTCCGACCCTGACTTTTTTAAGATCGGAACCAGCTCCGTCTTCAGTTCCGAGTTCTGACGTGAAGCTTATGCATCGGGAAGATTACGGAGAACTGGCGCTATTAATACAGTAATTGCTGCTGTAGACAAGTTGGAGCGCACACCATCGCAGCAGAGCCAAGTCACAGTGTATTAATTGTGCTTTCTCCTGATGCTGGAAATGTCGGAATCCAACAAATCGCGAAGGAGTCTTGTATTCGATTGGACTCATTGGACTCTAGGTTGCCGTCCATGAACACATGCTCATCAACTGACTTGAGCTTGGCAGCCAACCTCAAAGGAAACAGAGTCCATTGACCTTGATAATGGAGTAAATTCGTCTCATGGTCTAATAAAAGTCTTCCAATAAGACCAGGACCCATCCGTTCTTATGAGATCATGCGTTACCACTTCCTCCAATCGCTACACAAAGGGCCACAAGTGCATCACAAGCTCCTTGTCCTCGTGTTTGATCCGAATCAATGGCTGGTCTGGAATCGCTGTTGGTGGATTTCACGAAGCCTCGTCGTGTTTTCCGCCATCATCGCTGCAATCAGTGTCAGCTCCTCCGCCTTGGCGATGGCTCGTGCCAGGTTTGTCTCCTCATCTGTATCAGAGTCCAAGATTCTCGCGTCTCTTTCCGATTCAGAGCCCTTCGCCAGCTCACGGTGAAGGTCCTGCAGTCCGTCGACATAGCTCTCGTCTACTTCTGTCTGATCGCTCCGCAAGTGCGCCTCGGAGCTCAGGATCCGCTCGCTCTTCAAGTCTCTCTTGATCCGCTGCTCGCCCGCGTGCAACAGACAGCGCAGACAGAAGCGGGCGAGCACAAGCGGAAGACGAGGCGCCAGCATCACGCCGCTCTTCAGCAGCGCGATTTCCATGTTGCAGTTGCGACACACAGCGTGACCACAGCCTTGACACCACTTCCGGCGCCAGATCACACAGAATTCCCTGCAACACACACGACACGTGGAGCTCAACGAGAAGTTCTTGTCGCACTGCAGTGTGGCTTCCGCGATGCCAATCAGCTCCAGATTCCGTGCGTGGATGAGCTTGTGGTGGTTGAGAGTCCGCTTGAAGACCACAGGCATGACGCGCTTGAACACCCAAGTCGTGAACTTAGACTTGAGCAGTACGTGGCCAATGGTGGACATGACCACACGCTCGGAGTTGTCGGCACAGAACGTCTTGATGGAGAACGTGTGCTTGCGATCAACTTCGAGACCGTGGTCTCTAATCAACTGGTCGGGCCGAAGATCGTGCGATTTGCGGTAGTGCACCAGCACTGTCCTTCCGTCGGCGTCTGCGGTCGTGTACGTGATCTGGAAGTGGATATAGTCTTGTGGCGCCATCTTCTCCGGATGCAGAATGGACCAGATCATGGCCACGCGATGGAACGGATCCTTGGCGGTTGCGCCTTCGTACAGCTGTAAGATGGCGGAGTCCACGCAAACGTCCTGATAAAGCTGCGCCTGCAGAGCACGCTGTTGCTGTGTCGTGTCACAAACCATGGCGTAGACCACGTCGTCCAGGGTCATGTGCAGCTCGCCCTGCGAGAGATACTCGACAGTCGTGGATCCTGGCAGCATCCGCGAGCAACCACGTAAGCCGTTCCTGTCGTACGCGCGCGTGAACATTGCATCGGACTTGTCGAAGCGGTAGTACCAGGAGCTCCTGTCCATGAGCACTTCCGAGACAGCGTCCAGAGCCTCGGCCTTCCAATCTGCGATGGTCTCCACATCAATGTCCACACGAGGCAGCAGGTGGTCCGGCAGTGGGAACAGCATACACAAACTCTCTGAGCTCATCAGTGGAAAGCGAGAAGAGAGAGAGAGGGACAATCGCCTGTCAACTCGAGTAATGTGTGGAAGCTGCTAAGTCCAGCAGCCAAGTGGCGGCACACAACCTGATCCGAGGCGGATGAGTTGTCACATTGATCTGCTGGACGATGGCGTGCGAGCAGTCCATCCCCAGTCTCAGTGCTTGCACATATTCATACGCTGGCTCATCAACAAAGCATCAATCAAAGACCGACTCAAGGTATTGTACTGTGATTGCACAAAGACACCTCTTGCGTTCTTGGATCTACGGTGCGAGGGAGGAAAAGGCCTGTTATGTGGGATTTCAAGCACAGAGTCGGGACTGAGTGTACCTACAGTTCCTCATGCGTTTGGTGAATGACGACAGTTGGCCCACGGACTTCCGTGAGGTTGTCACCGAGGTCACCGAAAGGCTCTTTTCACTGGCCTGATCTTCTACGGCTCGACGTCTTGGGCGGCCCAAGACACATTTGGCCAGTCTCTGATTAACAATCGGTTGTGGTCCGACCTCTGTGACAAGCGTACCAAGGTCTTTACACGGCTGAGCCGCCAGGCTCGCGTACTATTGAGAGCCTACCACAGACGCTTCAAGTTCAAACAACCTGCAATACCTCACAACAGCATCAAGTCAGGATATCTGCGTCAAGATTAAAAGGCCATGTCAGCACAGTTATTCGCCTAGCACTGTGTACTCCGACTGCAGAGTTACTCAAATTCCCATCATTGACAACTGATTTGAACCTCAAAAGGCTCGGGATTACCTCGACACAAACGCTTTGGCATTCGAAGAAAGCGACCACGCCATGGGCCACCCCCGGACATGGGGATTGAGCCTCGCTCGTCTATCTTCACGGTCGCTTGTGGTTGCTCTGTCATCTACGTTGCGAGGGGCCAGATCATCAAACGCGAGCTGGAGCTCGGGCGAATGACTCCACAAGACAGCGATGAGCTGACGTTTCTTTCCTCCTTGAGCTTATCGTGTGGACGACACGTGGCCGACCACGCGAAGCAAATGCGCCAGACACGGTGCGTGGAGACGGAGAATCCATCAAAGCGCTGTGCCGTCATCATCCAGAAGAGTCATCACCATCACGTGGAAACACAGAGCGGTCGAATTAACGCCATCGCTCGTGTACAGTTAGTTGTACATAGACGCCAGTACAGTTACAGAGCGTTGCAGATGCGATTTGACAGCTCAAGTCACGCATCAAGCTCTCGGGAACTCCAGTCAACGGACACAGGTGGATCGCAGACTGTGACTTGTCAAACGACTCTTAGAACCAATGGAGACGCTCTTTTATGCCGACATGCGGAGCCCAGTCCCACGTCCGCTGTCTGTCTCTTCCAGCTCACGTGTCTCTCGGTCTGGTTCATTCCGCAATACGCGTCTAATGGCCACAGAGATCCCAGACATGCGCTTCCCGTTGCCTGATGATCAGCTGCCGCGCGTGAATATCGACCTGCAGACCATCGCTCAATGGAAGGCCGAGGCGCAGAACGCTATTACAGGCTTCCTCATGGACAGAGACTCGT
>JAADVW010000954.1:0-11785 GCA_023335875.1 Elongisporangium prolatum
CCCCCCCCCCCCATGGCTTTGAGTTGTGCTCGATCACAAAATTTTCTGAATAGGTAGGTGGTTACCACATCTGAGTCTCGGACATCAACGCGCTGAGTAAAACGGCATTCTATTGAGCGCGAACTGCTCTCAGTTGCTTCAGCATCCACAATACCAGATCAACGTTGCCTGATGTATAAAGCGCAATGAACCTTCAGTCTGTTTCAGCATCCAGATTCGCTCTGCGCGCTATCAGAAATTTACATACATCCATGTATCCTAGCTGAGCGGTAATGGAGAGCAACGTCGCACCGGTATCGTCTTTAGCATCGACTGGGATCCCAGCATCAAGAAGAAGGGCGAGAAGCTCATCTGAGTGTGCGCAAAGAAATACCAAGTTGTGAATCCGTTCTCTTCGCGACGATTGAGTGGGTTCTGCGGCTCGGCCACGGCTTCTGCAGGGCGAGCACTGAGGAAAAACATCAGCGCAGCTGATGACTCGAAACAGCTAAGATGCAAGTCTCACGCAATCTCAGCAGCTATCAAGTCGAACATGTCGTTTGATATGATCACCCAGCTCAGTGTCTTTAGACGCTGCTCTGGAGCCATCGTAAGTGGAATCTCAGAATCCACGACCAATGAGCTTACAGCCAATGCATTGCAACGGCTTTGAAACGAAGCTGAAGAATTTTTCGAAGCAATCTGGATTCTAATGGAGAAGGCTACTATTGAGGTAGTAGCGAAGATCCCGTGACCCTCCAGAGTTCTCTCTCCCTCGCCTCATGCGCTCAGAGTACGCGCCTGTGCCCAAAGCGCAAGCCAATGGCAGCGACAACGATACACAGCTCATCACGCGACGTCATGTGTTGTGCGCAGTCGGTTCTCTGGCAGTGGGCGGCGCGATCTTCGCTGCCATGGTGTACTTTGCTCACACAGGCGCCTTCGTGAGCATGGTGGACTGGGTTCAGGTACTTTGTTCCTATACATGCATAGCAACTGAATGATACAACTGACATTGAATGTTGTATTGCTAGCACCACAAACTCATCGGCTCCGTCATCTATGTCTCTAGCTTTGCGGTCTTTCTGATTCTGTGGTAATATCCTGTGTGGAATCAGAGCTCTCATGGTCTTACAGACTGACGCTATTGCTGCTAGCTTCCCATCCACAGTCTTTGAGCTCTTGGCTGGCTACATCTTCGGCTTTTGGCTCGGGCTTCTGCTGTCCACGACAGGGAAACTCCTGGGCACTATCGCGTCGTTCCTCATCGGTCGCTATCTCTGCCGAGACCGCGTGCTGGCCATCATGGATCGCGCACATCCAGCCTGGCAAGCCTTCCGCTCGCTCGTGCGCAAGAAGCAGGTGCTGATCGTGTTCCTCACGCGCATTGCTATGTTCCCCATCGCCATCAAGAACTACGGACTGGGCGTCTTGGACGTGTCGTTTCTGGTGTTTTTCGCAGCCGCTGTGGCCACGGGGCTGCCGTTTTCCGTGCTCTGGGTCTATTCAGGCCATTCAGCCAAGTACGTGACTGCGCTCTTGTCCGAAGGCCATGAACAGAACACGACCAAGGCTGTGCTGCTGATTGTTGGCGCCAGTAGCTCCATTATGCTGATGGGGATTGTGGGATACTCGATGCGTATGCATGTGCTCAAGCTTGCACAGCAAGAAGCAGCGATGGCGAAGCAGGATGCCAACTACGGAAGTGAAAATGTGGCCACAGAAACGCCAATAATGGAACGCATTTGCGTGTAGCCTTAGCAGAGGTCAATGGCTTGGAGGATACACAAACTCAAATCGAGTCGTTGCAATTAATGTTGGCCAAAGCACAGCAGTATCGCTGCAGACTAAATAGTTTAAGAAGCCTGCAATCTCATCGCCGCCGGTGACTCTTCTCTGTGTCGCTCCCAATCATCAAGACAATGCAGTCCAGTTTCAACTCTGCACGCTTTCCCGCAATTTTGGGATTTGATGACGTTTCCATTTTGATCGAGCGCTTTCAGGTGCTTTTAGATGATTCGCAGCCTTCTTGCTATTCGACAGTGTACACTATTCCACCAAAAGTGACGTTGTCGGTGCCAACCTTGGCGTTCGTATCAAGCGGAGAAGTAATATTATTTGCCATCGTCTCAGAGTCACCGTTCTTCGAAAAAAGTCGAGTATTTTCTTCGATTCTAAGCGATTTCTCAAAGGATGGGATGATTTCTCCACAATAGACTGCCACTCGATCCGTCGCTGCACTCATGTACGTGGCCAACATCCGTTGTGATCGAGCAGGATGGCAATGACAGTCACGAGATAATGCCGTAGCAGCAAATTATACATACATATTTCGGGCTTGGGCAGACTAACGGATCGTATGTCACCTGGCAGTTGCTGCGATTCTCACAAAAAAAACTATGTTCACCACACAATACCCGCACCACAAGGATTTAAGACCAGCACCAGTATTTACGTATTCCATGATCGGATGCGATAATACGGTCTTTTTGATGTGCAAGAGAGCCAATGCGGTTTGATCCATTTTCACATCTATTTTACCGTAGATGAAGTGGATCTTTGAACCAGGAGACGAGAGCACCATTGTCTCCACTTCCACGTTGTGCGGCATATCTTCAATCGTACTAGCAGACGATTAAGATCAGCACTTTTCAAGCTTTTGCTGCAGCACACTCAACATGCAGCAATAATTCAAGGCGACAACTTTGCTTATAGTCTTCTCGATGGGAGACAAGATTCGCGACGCTACTGTGTTATTGTGGTTCTATTCCGTATTTCTCATTGACTTCGGTGCAGCATTTTACTTGCTCTGTAAAATTTATCAGCTTACGCTCTCATGCACTTGGATGATCCAGCTACCATTGAGCCACGACTGGTTTCGCAACTTTGATGGGAACCTGTGTGCCTGCGTTGAATATAACATTTAGAGTCGCGTGAAGCTTCGTTGAACGCCTTGCAGAAGAAGAAGAAGAAGGCCAATTTAGCAGCTTCATGCAACGGTGTCAAGAGAAATCTGCATCAACTAGGAAGTCTTTGCAATCGTCCACCTTTGCAAAGCAATGAAGCAGTGTGAATCCATACAATTCGCACCGAATGCGAAGTTTATCAAATCCCCATTGGTTGCGTCGATAACGATACCAAAACCATCGCCGTAGAATGCGTCGCACATTAGTGGATTTGTTAGAATGCAAAATTCAGGCTATGGACAGCTTCGCAATGACAAGTCTGTGTTGATCTCAGCCATTTCGTCTCTTTTTAAACGACTCTTCCTTCGCTATTAACTGCGATTTCACTAATGTGCACCCGACGACTCTAACTGCACTTCATAATCGGGGCAATGAAATACCTCTGTGTGCATTTATGCGGTAAAAAGACAGATCTGAAGCGTTATCTGCGTAAATTAAGCCCGTTATGTGCAACCTGCACCCCAATCTTTCGAATTCATAGTGTTTCCAATTCAACACTATGACACTCACTAGATATCCTAAGCCCCAAACTCGTCAGGCCATCATAAACTCGAATCTGTATATCGACAACAAGGCTTATGGTGCTGGCAACAACGCAAACGCCGGCAAGGTATCAGGTGGTAAAATCGATTGCGCCGAGTACGTGGCTCATGATCTAGCGCGAGCAACTTGACAACATCCCCAAGCACTGCTTGGGTTTTACCTGCTTGGCAAGCAGATAAAAACGAGAGATGCACGAGCCAAATCCTGAAGTAATCGAGCAGCATGAATGTATTAGGTTGTGCGTTCACAGCTTAGCTTACTAGTTTCTAACTCTCGCAATGCCGCGGCCAGTAAACCTGAAAGTTGATCGAGTTGGGCACTGACATCTTCAATCGAGGGGGGCTCGATGCGCTGTTGCGAATATATAACATGAGGCCCATCTCTGAAGTATTCAGACTGGTCCTGACGTTTAAATTCACGAACTTCCAGCTCATTGGCGGAGAGATTGGCAGTGAGCGAATCGATTTTCTCTTCCGAACCTTCGTTGGCAGGCAAATTTTCGTGAGGAGTATCTTTTCCGTGGGCGTGGGATTTGGCCTTGGCCTTCCCGGCTTTTGAGATTTCGAGACTGTTTTGTGTGGTTTTCCAACATCAATTGTAATAACGTTGTCTGTGCTTGCCATATCTGCAATTGTATCAATAGGCGGCGTAATAACGACCGGAGCAATTGGGACGGAGGAACTAACACCAACTTCTCTGGATTTCGTTGTGCTATCCGCTTTTGATATCAAGTCGCG
Organism: Elongisporangium prolatum; assembly: GCA_023335875.1. Classification (NCBI taxonomy): domain Eukaryota; phylum Oomycota; class Peronosporomycetes; order Pythiales; family Pythiaceae; genus Elongisporangium; species Elongisporangium prolatum. The sequence continues at coordinate 4,226 of JAADVW010000954.1, forward strand.
GTATATTTTTGCTCGTTGGGCTTCTGAGAGAGAGCTTTCGAAGCGCAAAATGATTTCAGCGCGACAAACTGCAACTCGGTCCGCTGCGGCACTTGAGTCGAGTGAATACGTGGTTGACATCATCGCAATCAAGATATTGAGCAGCATGACAACGACCGTCACCAGATAAATCAATAGCAGCAAGTTGCTCATGTGCCAAATCCATCCGTGTGCTGCCCGAAATGGATCGTACGTCACCTGGCCGAAAAGCATGAGCAGCACTGTGATAAACGAATTAATGAAGTTCTCGTACCCATCGGCGCCTTGGAAGAGCAAGTAAAACGCTGCACTGAAGCCCATGAGAAAGACGGAATAAAACCAGAAGAACTGACTCACGTCACGTAACATGTCGCTCATCATAACAATCATCATACCCGTCTTCTCGAAGATTTGGAGATATTGCAGCAAATTCAAGGACAGAGTCACCATGATCAACGCCAGCAAGCTGCGACGAGCGCTGTCGATCTCTCCGCCTACTGACCCTCCAATAAACTCCAACGGAATCGTCGCCATGATCGCTCCGTAAGAAATAAAGTTGATCCAATTCCAGAATGATAAAAAATACGCCAGTCCATGAAATTCCTTGCGCTCCACAAACACAATCAAATACACGCACAATGCCCACGCGATAGCACGGAAGACGAGCACGACGATATCTGAAGCGTCCTTCAAAGCGTTCCAGTTGGGATGCGCCCAGATTGTCGTGGCGTAGTACAAGAGCAGCAGGAAAAAATAGGCCATAAACTCTTTAATGAATTCGGAATTGCCAAACGAAGACCATTTTGCTTCCAAGACATGACAAAAAGGCGGGTGCCACAGTACATTCTTCTTTTCGTGCCAACGAACGGCGATTGATAGTGCCGTTTCGTCCACTTTCACTTCGGGTGGACCGTAAGCGAGACGAATATTTCTGAGCGAGTATATATTCCATCCGTAGTTTACCATTTCCAGCTTTGCAGCGAACTTGTCCAGGAATGCAAGAACGATTGACGGAGTACGCCTAATGAGCTGTTCAAAGAGCTTGTTGTCCCACTGTTGGTCCCACGCTTCAGGAAGATCGAGCAGCCAACGAGCCACGGCTGGCTGCTCATGTGTGATGGCCGTCGTTAATGGCGTCACTTCTGATTTGCTCATCATGTTCGGTGTTGCTTGGAGAGCCACAAGCGCCTTGCAGTTTGAGAGCACTCCTTTTCGCGCAGCTTCATGCAGCGACGTGAAACCACCATTGTCGGTAACATCGATGGGAATGCCCGCTTAACCAGATACTCCAGCATGTTCGCGCAACCGTCAAGTTTCGCGAAGTGATGAAGCAATGTAATTCCATCGGATTTGCTCCGAACGAGCGGGTTTATCAGCTTTTGTTGGTCCAGTCTATTCTCCATTTATGCAGAATAAACGGACTGTGAATTGTTAATTTTGGTTAAATGCAGAGCTGAGCACTTACGTGAAAGCGGCAACAATTGCATCGAAGTCTTCGTCCTCATGAATCTCCCAGGAATTCACAGAAGAAACCTCGACTAAGGTGTCTTGAATCTTCTCTTTTGGTTCAGTCATGGTCTTGGTGCGTGAGTCGCCAACTGAACGCTTGATCGCTTTCCTCGATAGGTCGAAATTCACAGTGAGCGAGAGAGGCTCACACGAAACCCATTTGGATGGCCACCCTTTTCCAGCGCTCGTTTCGAAACTGAAGGCTATGAAAAAAATAGACCTTGAATACTGGTGCACGGGTTATAAATTCTGGTGGTTACTTCGGCTGATACTCCGTCCGTGCCATTCTTTGGCCAATTGATCATATAGATATGATAACCATTGGTGTACTTCATTTGAGCTTGAAACGACTGCGACTTTTTTTTGACGGAGAATTAAAATTCCTCGAATCAAATACAAGAAACCACCGCAACGGATCTGTAACAGTAACAATTCGAAGGGAATCCATGGTAACTTGGCTGGAACTATTTCGTTAAATGTAATGTATATTATTGTAATGTCTAGTGGGTTCAGTATTTAATCGATAGTTACTGACGGCATTTGCTACGCGGTTCAATATCGAAATCACGGCGGACGCTCAACGCGGACGCTCAACGTGACGTCCATCCGGCGGCGCTCTTCTCCCACGTCGAGTTTGTTTGAGGATATCAAACTCGCATACGACTCGGACGATGACGTCAGAGCCTTGCTCGGGTTTCTCAGCGATCCCTCGGAGACAGCTAAGGCAAAGCTGTCTCCGCATCTTCTAGCGAGCTGTCACCGATACACAGTGCGCAATGGCGTCCTGATGTATCGTACAGATAATGACGACGCACTCCGCTTCGTCGTTCCCAATGATCAGGACCTGATGTTCGATCATCTTTGAATACCATGAGGTGGTCACCTCGGCCGCGAGAAGACGTTTATCTCTCTCTCTCTCGAGGGAACTCTACTGGGCCAACCAATACAAGTGGGTCCGCAAATATGTTCGTGCCTGTGAGGTCTGCCAGCGCTCAAGCCCTCTCCCTCATCGCACGCTCCGCTGCAGTTCACTGCAAGTGCCTGCCGTTTGTTGGAAGTCCATCTCAACGGACTTCATCTTTGGACTACCACCTGATACACGTAAACGTACGGGTATCTTTGTCTTCATCGACCGCTTCAGCAAGTTGGTTCATCTCGCTGCTGTTCCCGCGTCGACCACAGCCGAAGGATCTGCGCGCGTCTTCATTGACTCTGTCTTCCGTCATCACGGGATGCCGGACGAGATCATCTACGACCGTGATCCAAGATTCACGGCTCTCTTTTGGAGAGAAGCCTTTCGGCTTCTCGGCACGCTCCTGCGCATGTCCTCGGCTGACCATCCTCAGACGGGCGGCCAAACAGAACGCGTGAACCGCGTCCTTGAAGATGTCTTGCGCAGCTTCACACACGTGTTCCTCACCGGAGTGAATGCTTGTCGATGGCCGAGTTTGCCATCAACAACGCCGTGCATGCCTCCACTGGGCATACTCCTTTCTTCGTGAACGGAGGTCCTCGGACTCCTGCAATCGTGTCTGCTCAAGACCCATATCCAATGTGCCCACTCGAATCCAGATCTGAGTCCACCCTCTGACTCAGTCTCAGTTGAAACGGCTGATCCAGATCTGACTCCTGCCTCAGATCTGAACACGTCCACGGTTGCTTGGTCACAACCACTTCGCGTTGCCCAATCACGGTCATCGGTTGCCGCAACAGGACCAACAACGGTTGCTCCCTTAGCGGTCACTCAAACAGTAACCGATCCTCTATTCGGATCTGCTGCAAAGTCATTTGTACTCCAGCAAACCAAGCTGTAGTTCGCTATGTCAGAGATTCCATCGCTGATGCCTTTGACAGGCAAAAGAAGAATGCGGACTCAAAAGGACGCAAGAACAAGGACAAGTTTGAGGTGAACAAATTGATCTTATTAGCTACGGCTAATCTACCTGACCACGCGGTCTCGAACAACGTGAGCAAGCTGTTGCCGCGCTACATTGGCTTCTTCCACATAAAGCGCAAGGTGGGCACGGCGCCGAGTTGGCTGTTGCCCTGGGCCAGAGTCCTCCTCGGGTGCGCGCGTATTTGGCGGACGAGCGCCTCACAAACGCGGAGCAGCTTGCACTTCACGTGCTGGCCGAGCATCGCTCGCAGCTTCGGGATTACAAGAGCCTCCTTGGGATCTTGCGGCGCACGGAATTCAGCGTCGTTCGAGGCGATCGCACGAGGATGAGGGCGAGCAGTCGACCTCGAAGCGTCATCATGCTCGTGATAGCGCTTAAGATGCCCGAAGTAGAAGGTTAGGTGCAGTCGGACCACCGAAGGGAGCTCGAGTGCGCCCGCCGGCTCCACCGCAACTCGCGGATTCTGAGGGGCAGATCCGCCACCTCGTGGGGCAGTCGTTGACCCACCGCGATCGGAGACGGAAGCGCGGACCGAAGAAGTCGCCGTCCGGCCACCCGACGCAACCGGACTTCGTCCGAGTGTTCCTTGTCCACTGACGATGCCAGGGGTCCGAGAACGACTCATGAGAGCCTCGCGCAACCATGTTTGCTGACGTACCCAGCTTGGTGCGTCGGTACGAAGTGGAGCACTAGCGGCAGTGCCACTATCGCTCGGAAGAGGGTAGTCGTGGACAAACTGCCTCAACAACTTCCAAACTTTCGCGGGCATACCCCGATGTTGCAGCCCATGCTCCAGGTCTAGTGCGGGTTCGGTCCCACGACCGAAGCACCGTGGGCAGGTGTGTTCAGCGGGCATACAGCACGCTATACCTTGCGAAGACACGCGATATGGATTGCGAGGTGCCTTCGAGTATGATTGCCCTTGCATAATTCGTCGCGCAGCGTTCTCAACTTCTTGAGAACTTTTTGCGGGCCGCTGTTCCAATTGGAAACGAAGGCGGCCCACGCCTGGATCATCTTGGCCGGCTCTGTGGGACCTTGCCGCCGAAATAGCGATGTTCGCTAAACATCTCCCAGAAGCAAGCATCCTTCTGGAAGCCAGTGGCGGGGACCGAAGGGTACCCGTTGTCGATCATGCCCTCGGCATCGTAGATTGATGCCGGGGTGAGCCTTGTGCTCAAAGCCAAAGTCAGCGGCGATGATATCCACTGGGAGCATCCACGGAAAATCTCGCTGGCTCACATGCCATCGCCAGGAGCAGCTGATGTCGTTGAACTCGATGTCGCCATCTCGTTCCCCACCTCTTGTGTACGCTGCGGGCGGGCACAGCACATACGCTGGCTTGCCCAGATCCACTTTACGAAGCAGCTCCTCACGGCGGTCCCAGACCTCCGCGCACCCATCGGTCTGCGGCAGATCGCGCGTGGCCCAGTCAGTTGGCGCGATGACCGTGCGATCTCCGATGTTCGCCGGCGGAGCGTTTATGCGCTGCATCAGCTGTCGGTCATCCGCCAGCGCAATCTTCGTCTCCGGCTTGGCCCGGGGCTTGTCCTCTAGCGGCTCTGGCGTTGTGGGCGAGAAGTCCGCGTCCTCGCCTTCCTCGATCTCGATGTCGATCGCCCTTGCCCTTGCCGCGCTCGACTTGATCCCGCCTCTGGCGCGCGCTTCATGCTTGGACTTCGGCGGCGTGTCTTCGTCGTAGTCCACGGGGTCGTTGAGCGACCCCGAAAGCTACTGCGTGTCTGAGTCCTGGCTCAGCACAACGTCCAGGAGCGTGTCCATCGCGCTCGTATGCGCTTCATGATCACCTTCGGTGCTCATGCTCGCCGCCGTTGCTGCTTCAAACGCTTCCCTTGTACGGAATCGTTTCTTGGCGGTTGCCAACCGGATACCAGGTCGGAATGCGCGACGGTACGGAGTGTCGTACCTACCCATGCTGTCCGATCCCAGCTTGGATCGAACCAACAAGCGCTACCACAAGTTGCCCGTCGATACGGTCAACTACCTTGAATGGGGAAGGGTGTAACGGAGTCTACCCCTAACACTAGGCCTTTACCTTTTTTCATGTGGTTCGCATTATTGGGACCTTTCACAAGGCATTGGCAGGGGAGTAATCATCTTCCTAGCCAATCAGGATCGGCAATGAGAGTGACTGGCTCTCGCTAGAAAGACAGACACTAGAATTAGGTTTTGAGGTTTTACTTAGTGTAAATCAATCTAATTCGATCACTTCTATTTTTACCGACAAAGCTGCAGGTCACAGCCATTGCTGAGACCTTTTGCCGTTCGCTTCCTCCGCACACTGTGTGTCGCGTCTAGGGACCAGTTCTCTGTTCCGTTACAACACTGGTCTGTCGGTTTTGGTTAAAGAAGCTATAGTAAGCTACAATAAAGACCCAGTTACGATGACATTCATCCACAAGCTGAACGGAAATGAAAAGGGCGACATGTAGATCAAGAATATTGATCGTTATCACTTTGAAAAAGGTAATCTTTGGTATTCCAATCCAAATGACGATTATCCACGGGTTGTGATTCCAAACATCAAAGCTATTGAAGCCATTACTGTATGAGTTTCACGATGCAAAATGTTATGGTCACCATGGTTTCGATCGAAGACTACGCCTGGTAGAGACAGACTTCTATTGGCTGCACATGCATGGCGAAGTCTGTGCGTGCTAATGTACTGTATGAATTGTGAGACTATGCCAAAGAACTTAAACAAAAAATACAAAGGAACCAGGTTTGTTACGACATCGTCCAATTCCAACCGCGCGATGGACATATATCGCTATGGATGTTATCGTTGCACTGCCCTTCAGCAAGAATAAATTGAATTCAATCATGGTTGTTATTGATCGGCTCGCAACGAGAGCTCACTTTGTTGCGTGTTCCACATCAGCAACAGCTTTCGAAGTGGCTCAATTATATTGTGATCATGCGCTTAACTTACGTGGCATACCCGAAGAAGTAGTCTCAGATAGAGACTCGAAGTTCACAGCAAGATTCTGGGTTGAACTATGTAGTCTATTGGGAACAAAGCATAAAATGAGTACGGCTTTGCTGATAGTCAGACCTCGAAAACTACTTACACGCTTTTACGAATGGCAACTCTGACGATTGGGACCAATGTCTGGCACTAGCTGAATATGCTTATAATTCTCACTATCTAGAGTCGATCAAGATGGCTTCTTTCGTGGCAGATATAGGGTATCTTTCAGCTTCTTCTGCTGTATGCCTGCTGCCTAGCTTGATTCACAAACAAAAGTATTATGGAGGAGAAAGAATTCCTTGAGCTGCAAAAGGACATCTTGGCAAAGGCTAGACGAGAAATTCAACGATCTCAAGATCGTATTAGCTTTTACTACAACCGAAATCGCCCAATGCAGAGTTTCGAATTGAACGACAAGGTGTATTTATCAACTTCCAATCTGCAAAACCATCATGCTGGAACGACAAAGAAGAAGCTAGGTGCTCGTTGGATTGGTCCATACGAGATCAAACAGAAGATCAGCCAGAACTATTACGAGTTGAAATTGCCTAAAGGCGTGAAATTTCACCCCGTTTTTCACGCGAGCATGCTCAAACCGAACTTGGCTAATACCCGCGGCAACCAGACACCATTTCAGGCCCAACTCCAACTGCCTGACGGATCCGTGGGTGAGCTGATGGAGGATATAGTTGGCTTCAGAAAGAGGTCCGCTTTACAAAGTCAAGTGGATCGGCCAAGACGGAACAACTGGGGAACCACCGGCCAATCTAAAGTATGCCCAGGTCTCATTGACAGATACCATCACCGTCAAGAGGGAACTCTTCTTGAAGGAGGGCATGTCACGAGAATGGCTATTTCTGTCGAACAATGCAAATTACATACAGAAACGACTGCGCGGACCTGAGGAGCGCAGCTTTGTCAACTGTAATAGACTCGAACGGCAACTGGAACAGTGCTCGGGGTGACAAGACCGGCACCGGTCGTTATCATCATCTACGGCGATGTGACAGAAGTGGGTGCAATTACAGCACCAGAGCCAAGAAAGAAGAGGGCCTATGTTCGGAAGGCCAAAGTAGTGGGGCAGAAGCCCGTGAAGAAGAGGAAGAGCGCAACCGATGAGACAGCGGCGACCGCTGGAAGATA
>JAADVW010000955.1:0-11779 GCA_023335875.1 Elongisporangium prolatum
CCCGTTAATATGCTTCTAGAGAAGGAAATAGCAAAATCCCGCCCACCCTCTCTCTTTCCGTGCAGTCAATTCATTCGTTAAAATAACCAGTGTTTGTTTTACTGTACACTGATGTTAGCAGCATCAGACGATGAGACTTGTCTTATGCTCATAGTTCACCTTTCTATTGGCCAAAAACACTCAAAATGCTAAAAAACGAAACGCTGAATAAATAGTGAGTCATGTCGATTTTTAGATATGTTGTAGAGGGTATTGACACATTGATGCTACAGTTCTTCTATGCTCGTCGCGTTTAGCAGGAATGCCACATTTTCTGTAGCGTCACGTACTCTGTTAGGTTCGCTTTGAAGTTAAAGTTCGGGTTTACTGATTAGGTGCGCACTTAGGCTATGTTTGATTTATTGGCCAATCGTCGACATACCTTTTCGTAATTTATTTTCGTTCACTTAGAAGGCTTTAAAAGCGTGACACCTGTATAAATGCATTTTCTATTACCCAATCGAAAGCCTTGGCAGGTCAGTGTCACATCCGTTCTGTACAATATCAGCGAATCAAAAGTGTTAGAAGGGTGCGTGACACCTGTGAGAAAAAATGCTCAATAAAGTATTAGATATTTACTGTCATGAAGACACTAGGCGACGCCTACACTCTGGACATCCCCTCGGCGATGCGACTCCATCCCACGTTCTACGTTGGCCGGCTCAAGGCCTACCATCCGGCGGAGTCCCGAGCGTCACTCCTCGCGGGGCGACCAGCGCTGGTCGCGACCGTGACGAAGAAGCTACTTGGCAGACAGGTGTCGACCAAACAGCACCATCTCCAAATGGCGCAGACGCGCGAGGTGCTCCTCGCTCGACTGTCGAACATCGGAAACTCCTTGACCAGCGGCATGTGCGATTTGGCTTGCCGTCTCTGCCACCTGCTGGACATCACGGACATCGTCGCGAGCGCCTCCGCCAGGATTATCTGGTGGAACATCTCCATGGGAGCCGCATTCCCCGGCGCCTGAAGCAGCAGCTGCTGCTGCTGGGTCACCATACCATCGTGAAGGTCCGCCACTGATTGTTGACTAAGCAGGAGAAGCACACTGGGTCGTGGACCGCCTCGTGGCGCACGAGGATCAGGCCCCCACTCGGACGCCGAAGCAATTGAGCGCCGGCACCCCAGGGCGCCGGTATCGCGTGCGCTGACTTCGATTCCCACCAGAGGCCGATACGTGGAAGCCCCGCGACCAGCTATTTCGCGACGTTCCGGACTTGGTCGAGGCGTACGATGCCGGCTTGCGGCAGAAGAGCGACGTTTGTGCGATCGCGAGAGTGAGCATCGTGCGCCCCGAGCACGACCATGCGGAGACCCCATCGTGAACGACTGCGGCCTCGGTCTTGATGCCGCTTTCGCGAGTCATCTCGCGCGCGGTCGCGCCCAGCAATACTACGCGCGACTTCTCCCGCCTCTAGCAGAAGCCTGGCTATATTCGGAGAGAAACCACTCGTAGTAGCCGATCCAAGCTCTTGTTGTCGGACATCGGGCGCACGGGAAGGTGCTCTTCCTAATCGGCGCGTGTGGGACGCGCCCCCGAGGAACACATCTCATGTCCTTCGGCTACACGGACGTAGCACAAGCAGGCCCCAGCACGAGCGTTTGCGCAAACGCAAATGCGTCGAGTGAGCATTGAGTGCCCGGTTGCGCGGGCATGACTCGAGCAACGGATGACTACTCCGATTATCGAGGGCGCCGACATGGTCCGGCGCTGCTGCAGCTTGTGGTGACGCCCCTCACGCCAGAGCTGAAACGCTTTGTTTGCTGGTGACGCCGCGATTGTCGGCGCCGTCGCACACGTTGGAGATTCCGCACAAGTCGATCGCTTGAGGCACCGTGTCGGTCGCCGGTGCCTTCGGCGCGGATCTTCCGTGTTCCTTTGCCTTCTTCCATGTTCTTTCGCGTTCGTCTGGGTTCGTGTGTGCTCCTCGTCAGAGCTTGCCAGGCGCGGCTTCTCCCTCCGCGTCGCGCTTTTTCTCCCTTCACCGCCAAGTTTTCCGTCTTATCGCGCCGTTGACGCTCCGTTTAGAGGAAAGTGATGTAACAGGGCGTATCCCCGTTGCATTATCAGGTGCATTGGCTGCGCCTTTACATTTGTAGGTAGGGTTTTATTACAGTTTTACACACAGACCGGCTGGTCCGGCTATGTGTAGCGTGTTGCTCACTGATTAGATGAAATTGGGGACGCAGCCCAAATTTCAGCAAATCAGGTTGGAGCATTGTATTTCGAAGATAAACAAAATTCGACGCTTCCTCAGAGCCGCTTACGTGTAAGCAAGTAACGGCGCACCTGGCCCGTTACAGTACGAAACCAATCAGCTACAGAGCCCACTATGACGCAACTGTAAAGGCATTCACGACATTAGGAATGCGGTCACGTGCCAAAACCCATGCTACTCGCGGCTTTGCGTCCAGGATGGCAGAAATGGCTGGTGCGTCTGAGGCATAAATCCGTCGGCTAGGCCGATGGAATTCTGGGACAATGGAAAACTGCTATATGAGCGCACTCCCCCGACAAGCAATGCGCTCTCTTGCAGAATTCGAGCCTGATCACAAGTGTTTCCATTTGAAACGCACAATTAAAGCTCTGCCTGTTGGGTTGATTTATGCAGTGTTTTCCTTTGCGGATCAGTTTTGGCTCAGATACAAAGCGCAAGAAGTTCTGAAATTTCTACTGGTGGGTTTCATACACTACTTAAGTACTTGAGAATTCTTTTCGTTCGAGACTCTGTTTGGTTAAAACACCAGCATCCAACTCATCCTATCTGGCAGCATCCGTTGTTTTTTTTCACCAGTTTACACGACTTACGCACAGGACAGGAAGCATTGCAAGTTTCATGCGAGGCAGTAAGATCTGCCGAGCTGACATTGAAACAAGTTTTACTCGAATTGATGGATCATCTGGAACTCCAACACATGAAAATGGTTGGCCACCTCAAGTCTGAAATCGCTACTGTAAGTACTGAATTAACTACAATTACAGATACTATTCATAAACTTACATCAGGAAACGCAAAACTACAATTATGAGTTAAGCTGAGCGACAGGAACATGAGCAAGCCTACGTCACTGGCGACGTCAAATACGACGTCAATCCGTCATCAATACAACATGTGCAGAAACATTTCCACGGTATTCGATCTTTGGACGGAATGGAGTCTCGTATACTACACCAATCAGTTGATTTTGTCTCTCGAGAGTACATACGGTGCGTCGTGGCCAAAGAGTGGTGCTGAGCAACTGATCACAGCGATATGGTCCAGTACAGTTGGTCTATTTTGTTCCACTAGTCGATGACCTACGTACCGATGCCCAGTGTGCCCAGAGCGCCAGTCGTGTCCTTCTTCGGTTTCTAAACCAGCAGTCTGGCCACCCATACTGCGGCAGATTAGTTGAAACTTAATGAGCTTGGGGTTGACATGCCCGGGTAAAGACTGGTGAATGTTTGGCTGTAGAGTTTGTAGCTACGGTCGCTGTGGACTCAGAACTAAATGGTTGAGCGCGCGAGAGAATGCATGCTGATTAATTATCCCGCCTATTACACGGTATAATAACGACATTTGTCTGGTTGCTCACAAGCATATTAACGAGTTATTATGAAGTGGGCCCACGCATTCTACGAGCCCAGGTGTAGGGGAGCCCGGGTTTTGGCTTTTCCGGGCTCCCCATGTTTGAGTTAAATCCAACGAGCCGGATTTTTGGGCTCCAACCTGCTAAATGCGAAAATGAGGAGCCCCCTCCAGGGCTCTCGTTTGGGCTCCCTTCCGGGCTCATGGACAGGCACCTAAAAATTTTGTGGACTCGTATCGATGCACTACGATTGGTAAAATGATGAATGGTCGCGGTTAGCTTTCATGCGCTATCAAGTCGAATCTTCCCATGTGGGCATCACACCTGCACCAGCTCTTTGTGCAGCAAGACCACCAACTGCCCTTGCAAGGACCCAGCGAAGCACATCGAGGCAAGGGAGATCAAAAGACGCGCATTACAGTTCAGGCAGCTGCCAAATCGAGCTCTCACAAGACCTGCGTTCCCAGTCATCGCAGTGTGATAGTGAGTTCCAGGTCTCACATTCGTAGCAGGAGCACATGCAATCTGGGACTTCCGACCGTCAAGCCCTTCATATTGAGGTCTCAAATTTCGCAGCCGCTACCACAGCCTTGGGCGTTCAAAATTATTCTTCTCTTTGTGCTCCCGCTTTCGAGTGCGATCCTGTGCCAGTCAACCAAAGCAATTGTGGTGAAGCCTGTAACGAAGTAGAAGCCCAGCAAGATACCCCGGCTGACAATCACAACGCTGACGTAAGTCATCATTTTGTGCCTGGTAGCGCTGTCTCTTGCGAAAGCATCCAGCACCAAGAAATGCATACAAAACTACCGGCAGCAGGGAGAGATGTCATCAGTAACTTCCGCGATGTTGGCAATTTGAAGTTAAAGCCACCATTATCTGCTGAGAAGTCATATATATATATATACGACTGGGGTGTTCGTGTGGAGTACATAGAAAATGAAAAGACGTTCGTTGCATATATGCCTAGCTGATGGTCATTGCCGTCAAGCATCCAGTACCTTTGTGCTATCACACAATCGGACTTCAAAAGCAACCAAGCACTTACGATTAGTGCACAGCATCACGTCTACCAAGACTTTAGCCGAACAAAGACAAAACCGAGAGCGAGAAGATGAAATTGATCATCTTCGATCGTCAAGTTTGTTTCAGACAACCCGCGGAGATTCAATTTGCTTTTAGAAACACTGCGCATCATAAACAACAATCTTCCATTTCGGCATGGAGAATACAAAGCGTCTAGAATAATTGAGGCTTTGCTCAAGAAAGAAGACATGCAGAGCACGAACAATTCCTATCGTGTGACCAGATCAATTGTAGAGCTCTAGCTTCAACTAAAAAAGAAGTTGTTAACTACTTGCAAGATAGCCGACTTCCGAATGCGGCCAATTTTACTATGATGACCGATTTTTGGAGTTGCCCAAAAACGCCCGCAATGTATATTGCAGTACGAGTCTATTTCGTAAGCGTGAATTGGGAATACAAGTATATTCTGTTGGGGTTACGCAAGTTCGACTCAAGTTACGGCGACAGAGAAGGTGGAATACAGCGTCCATTCAAAGCATATCTGTTGCACTTTCTTGAGGATTTTGGCTTAAAAGTAAGTGACTTTTTTGGCTCGACAATGACGGTGGTTCTGATGTGAAGAACACGATGATGAACAATTTGGAGGTGCGTTGGGAATGGTGCATTGCTCATATGGCCCATGCTGCCACGAAAGCATCGTGCGGTATGAATACGGATGGTGAAAGCTCGCGCAATCTGGCTATGACGCAGTTGATATCTAGAATGAACAAGTGTATTACTAAGATCAAGATATCTGAGAAAACGGGTGATTTATTTGCTTCGTTGTGCACTGTCACGACGGAAGGTGCATCAATACAGCTAGATTACACATCAGCTCGGGTTTTGAGTGTTACTAGCGCGATGCGCCGTATTTTGGATAAATGGAATGCACTGGAAGCGTGGTATGAAGAGCGAGCAAACCTATCGAGACGTGAAGTGACACCTCCTGTGCAATTTTCGCTTGCAAATGACAAAACTGATTTGATGCAAATATTGTCGCTTCTGAAGCCAATTCACAATATCAAGAAAATGTGTCAGGCTGAAAAGCCAAATCAAGTTGAAGTGCTACTTGCCATTTAAATGGCGCGGTTGGAGACCTTAGAATCCGGTCACGATTTAGAAGACTACCGATCAACTGCTGAAAATGAAAAATGGATCGATGAAAATGAACTGACGCCGTTAGCGATCACAACGCGTGGACTTTTACAAGATGCATTTGATTTTGATTCTCGCTTTTTCTGTCGATACACCGATCCCGGAGAAACACGCACGGCAAGTTTTATCTTTGAGATGCAGCAGCGTCTACACCCGACGGTCAAGTTCTCTGAAAGCGTGGTCTCTCACCATCTACTGTGGTCGATACTCCGCGGCGACCTCGCGCTCCATCGCGCGACTCGGATGGGACCGAGCCTGAGGTCATCTCGGTTCTGGTTAGAGACAACCCAGAGCCGTTGCCAAGCGTGCGCGACGCCGCCGAAATCACGAAGTTATCCGGGCTGTCGTAGAAGCATTTCATCCGCGACCTAAAACGCGGTGAGATTGAGCAAGTCTGCATGATTGTCGCGGTTGTACAAGTTGACCCTGCTTCCGACGGTCGGACATACCCAAAAGGAGCCGAGCCTAAGAGCGCTCGTGAAGGGCGTAATGCCGCCCAATCGTTGCCGGCCCTCTAAGCCTCCGGCAACCCAGTCGCTCCTCTTGTTCGCGAGTTCATCGATGTCTTCCCTGACAAGGTCCCGGCAGCTCTTCCGCCGGACCGCGGTGTTAGGCACGAGATCGACCTCGCGCCCGGCGCGAATTATTGTGTGACGCGGCAGTGGCCGCTTCCTCGCGACCAAGTGGAAGCTGTTGATGACTTCTTTGAAGGTCGCCGACAAGCCGGCCACGATCGCGAAAGTTTGTCGTCTCACTCCAGTCCCACTTTCTGCGTTAAGAAAGCGACCGGCTGGTGGAGGATTGTCCACGCCTTCAACAAGGTCAACGACTTCACCATTCCGGCACAGACGCCGATCCCGCGCAAGGACATGATGCTCGACACCATGTCGGGTAGCACTATCTACAGCACTATTGATCTAATGGACAGCTTCTATCAGATCCTGATGCACGAGGATGACATGCCGTTGGCAGTGGTCAGCACGCCCAGTGGTATGCTATGGGAGTGGCTCGTGATGCCACAGGGGCTGAAGAACGCCCCTGCCACCTTCAATCGCATGGTGTCCAGCCTGTTGCGCCGGTACCGAGACTTCGAGCCCAGCTACTTCGACGACATCTTCATTCACAATCGTGCCGCTCGCGGCATGACCGACGTCGAGGTACATCTACAACACCTGCGCAAAGGTGTTCGAGGTGATGTGAGAGAACAAGTTGTACGCCAACTTGAAGAAGTGCATCTTCTGCGCTCCCGAGATCCCAGTACTCGGGGTCTACGTTAGTAAGGCTTGGATCCGTGCCGACCCAGAGAAGATCCCGGCCATTTGTGATTGGCCGGCGCCCCAGGATTTTACCAGAAGCAGTTGAAACAGTGGCTCGGACTCGCCACCTACCTTCACCACTGTTTCGCGGCCACAGTTCGTCCGCTGTCGCAGCTACTCAAGGCGGACGCCACGTGGTCGTGGCGCCCAAAAAAACAGACGCGGTGCATTCGAGCTTATCTGCCGTGCTCGTCCTCATGCTTCCGATCACTCGAAGCCGTTCCATGTCGTTTGCGACGCAAGCGACTTCGCCATTGGGTGCGCTCTGATATAGTTCGACGGGAGCGGGCGAGTGGTTAGTTACCAATCGTGCCAGCTGAAGCCGGTGAAACTTAACTACCCCGTCCACAATAAGGAGTTCCTGGCCATGCGCTACGCGCTCATCAAGTTTCGCGTGTACCTATTGGGCGAGCAGACCTTCGCCATCTACACTGACCATGCTTTATTGCGGACGGCGACTAAGAGCCCGCATCTGTGGCGCACTGGCTCTCTCTATTCTCCAACTACAACTTCGTCGTCCACTACAAGCCTGGCAAGAACAAAATCCTCGCCGACACGCAGTTGGCGCCGCAGATGACGACGAGTGAGCTATATGAGTGTGCTGTATGCACGACCGAAGAACTCGCTGCCGTTGAAGTCGCAGCGACTAGCCCACTTCGAGAGACTTAGCGGCCGCGCACGAGTCCGACGCGGCGTGCATTAAGTACCTGAAGAGCGCTTCCGACGCGGCGCCGGCTGTCCGCACGTAGCTGCGCCCGCGTAGACCGGTACGGTCTGGACAGCGACCTGCTGACCTTCTCCGTCAACCGCGCTGACCCACCGCGCATCAAGCTCAGCTCATTCATGAGTTCCACGATTTCAAGCAGCCGCCACCTCGGACGCGAGAAGACATTCGCGTCGCCCTCGAGAGACTTCTACTGGCCGTATATGCACAAGTGGGTGCGCAAATGGGTACGCTCCTGCGAAGCGTGCCAGCGCGTGAAGCCTTCGCATTCGAAGCAACCGCCCCTCGTTCACTCGAAGTGGCTACTGGGCCGTGGTCGTCCGTCAGCG
This sequence comes from Elongisporangium prolatum, assembly GCA_023335875.1. Taxonomy (NCBI): domain Eukaryota; phylum Oomycota; class Peronosporomycetes; order Pythiales; family Pythiaceae; genus Elongisporangium; species Elongisporangium prolatum. The sequence continues at coordinate 8,196 of JAADVW010000955.1, forward strand.
TGTACTTCGTCTTCGGGCTTCCGCGACACGCAAGGCCACACGGGAATCCTCGTTTTCGTCGACCGATTCAGCAAGATAGTTCATTTTGCTCCAGCTGCCACGACTATCACCGCGAAACAGTCCGCGGCAATCTTTTTGGACATCGTCTATCGCCATCACGGTCTTCCATCTTTGGTCGTCTCCGACCGTGATCCCCGCTTCACTGCCACCTTCTGGCAAGAGCTGTTTCTCCTCCTCGGGACGCGGTTGAAGATGTCACCGCATCGCCCCCTGAGACGGATGGCCAGACTGAACGAGCGAACCGAGTTGTCGAAGATGTTTTACGAAGTTTCGTCACTTCGTTTAAGTCATGGAGCTCTTTCCTACCTAACCGATGGTCGAGTTTCCCATCAACAACGCCGTCCATGCATCGACGAGGCTCACCCCATTTTACGTCAACTACGGGCGGTACCCGGCACCCTCATGTTCCTGCTCTTCTCGGATCATCCCCAACGCAAAACCTGCCGACATGGGAGATCCCACGCCAAGGACGGCCGACGGAGCTCCGACAGATGTTACCTCCTACGATGCTATCTCCACATTGCTCAACAGCGTCCTGACACGACACCGAGCACAAACTGCAACACAAGGAGTACGAACCCGCGCCGCCGCGAGGGCAGCACCGTCGGTAGTTGCCTCCTGGACGTCTCGGACGCTGATCAACCCTCGTTAGCGTCGCTAGGCAGTTTCAAGCCTTCACGGACTCGGCGCCAGCGGCCGAGTCAACGCCAGAGAACTTCGACCCCAATCTGGAGCCGCAACCGCGTGACGCCGTGGCTGCACAAGCTTTTGTTGATAAGCGCGATTCAATCATCCGCTATGTTCGCGAGGCGATCGCGTCTGCAGTCGATCACCGAAAGGAATATGGAGATAGAGAAAGACGCGACAACATGGAGCGGTTCAAGGTGGGCGATCGTGTATTATTATCCACTGCCGGCATTACTCCTACCTCTTTGACGAATTTGGGCGCCAACAAGTTGGCGCTAAGATTCATTGGACCGTTCAAGATATTCGTCATCGGGCCGGGGTACGCCACGCTCGCGACACTGCGTACATCCGTCGTCTCGGTGTGCGACACAACAACGACGACCCTGGTCACGACACAGCCTGCAGACTTGCGACGGCAACGCGCTGACGGACAGCCCAGCGTGAGCAGCCTCACGATGCTGCAGCATCCTCTCGAAAACTTCCCCGCCCTCCTAGTTCCAGCGACTCACGAACGCGGTCCAAGCCTTGTCCAGCGACCGAATGGTCACTGTGAACGTCGCCGTGACGGGCTTGCCTCGTCGCTCGGAAGCGCTCGAAGAAGCGTCGTCCGTCCTGCTCGCTCATCGCTGCCAACTGCCTCGCCTGATCCAAAATGCCGAATGCGGAGTGTTCTCTCTCTGAAGTGGGGGATGGTGTAACAGCCCATCATCACACACTACCACCGTGTCCACCGCGGTGACCAATCAACGGAAAGACTAGATCTACTGGTGGGCGTGGTCTCATGTGCCCAGACCACACCACTAATTGTCAATCAATCCCAGAGTCGTATTCGCCTGCTTCCTTACAACTAGTGTACGCTACGTAACCGGTCGCAATCACCCCGTTACAGAGTGCAGGCGCGGTTCGCCTGGGCCTCAAAAGAAAGGCCGCGGTGACGATGACCAAACTGAAGTAAAGTTCGCACTTCAGTGCACTCCAGTAAGAGGAGGCGAACACAGATATGTTCCACGCTCCCCTGTGTCAGTTCGACAGAACAATGGCGATCGTCAATTACGAGTACGAGATGTACACTCGTCGAATCTCCGTCAAGAAAATGACGAAGAGCAGATGCCTACGGGAGCATCGTGGTGCCCTAAGGGGAGGTACTAACGGCAGCAGTTTTGCCAAAGACGACACGGACGTCAAGGTACCCTAAGGGGCAGGTTCCAACAGCAACGGTTCTGCTAGCTCCTCTCGCAAACGAGAATGGAAGTGCGGGTCTACGGATCAGACCTGAGATTAAAGACCTCGAACAGACCCAGTCATATTGTATACTTGACGATCTCACTGACAAGACATTTGGAGCTGGTGTTCCTGTACTTGCCGAGGTTAGCTGTGGATACGCTGGTGAAGCTAGAAGAAATGTCTATGAAAAACTTTCGTGACGGCTTATAGAGAGGCGAGATCAACGAAGTGGTGATCCCGTACCCTGCCCGCAGAATACTCTGCACTAAAGAACTTGTCGATCGTCTCGACTTGTTCTTGTGACAACAGCCATTGCCGTGTTACGCAATATTTAGCCGATGTTCTCTACTCACCCCCAACAGCCTCGTGGGCGCCAAGATGGTGCAGATCCTGCAGGAACACCTTTCTCGTTCAAGGAGCAGTTCCTAGAACTAGATCAATCCCGTGCTTTACACCTCGATCAGGTGGCAAGCTGGACGGTGGCTCTTTGCTGACCCCTGATACTCTAGTATCAACTAGTAAAACGCATCCTCAGGATTCGTCAGAATCTTATATCCTTTTCGATATTGATATCTCCTCTTGAACTACTCATGGACCTCTGGGTCCATCACAGACGAGGAATTCAATTTTGCCTTAGGTAGATCTGTGGTTATCGGTCGAAATCTTCGCACTCAAAGCCGACGTTTTGCGACAAGAAGCGGCAAGTGGCGTATCGTTCACGCTTACAAATAATCTGGACGCTGCCACCAGACTACCATCACCAAAAATGATGTTCTGCATAACCGCATGGTTGGGTATACGAACTAGATCTGTTTGATGGTTCTCATGCGGTTACAAGATATTCGTCTCTCAGCAGTGAGTACAACATACCACGAGTGGTATGTTGTGGGAGTGGCTTGTGATGCCACAAAGATTGTCCAACGCACCCGCGACGTTTAATCGTCTGGTGACCCAGTTGTTCAGGCCCCTCCGTCAATACAATCAGACGTATTTCGATGACATCTTCGTTCACAGCAAGGCAGAGAACTGTCGGACAGATGTCCACGTACACGTCAAAAACTTGAGATATGTGCTCGAGTGTATGAGAGCAAACAAGCTCTACGCGAACGTAGATAAGTGCATCTTCGGTGCCGAAGAACGCCCGTTCTTGCGTTGCTTCATTGGGAAGTATGGGATCCGAGCAGATCCAGGCAAGGTGCTCGTCATAGCGAAATGCCCCGTACCCATAAGTCAGAAAGACTGACGCAAATGACTTGGTCTAGCTAATTGCCTTCATGTGAACAGTGAATAGTGCAAAGAGCTTGCGCATCCGTTGACGCAGCTCGAAGATGTCGAGTGAACATGGTGTTGTGGAGACACCTCGATCTGCGACGATGTGATTACCGGTATTACCGGTATCTACCAGTTGTACCGACCTTCACTCATGGCTTCACCGTCATTCCGATGATGGTGTGATTTGATTATGCTTTGTTTCGACAGGTGCGACATGGGTATGGGTTCGTGATCTGATCCGTACCCACCAGCTGTTATGTAGAAGATTCTTTGTGGATAGTAGGGACATGAATCCAGCAAAGAATCCAGTAGGCTTAGATGTAGCAAGCAGGCAGCACGCA
>JAADVW010000956.1:0-11755 GCA_023335875.1 Elongisporangium prolatum
AAATTAATGGCCACACCACGGATCCTGTCGCAATTGCTGCACGGAAGTCGTAGGGATCGGGGTCAGTTCGGTTCGGGTCGGAGCGGTCCAGGTCGGTTCGGTCCAGGTCGGTCCGGGTCGGGTCGGTCCGGCTAGTCGGTGGTCGATAGGTCCAGCGAGGCTTAAGGCTGCAGTGCTGATAACTTGTTGCAGGGAAACCCGAGTCGAACAAGGCAAATGTTGGAATGAAATCTATTCTTTAGCTTTCAGTGTTAGCTGTGTCCTACGCTGCGTATCTCTGTGCACACATAGATCCTACGCCATGGCCCGTGTCTACGTGCACTGATTATCGCCCTTTTTCTCTAATACTAAAGCAACGTATTGTTGCGACGTCTCAACGACCAAAGTAGATCACGCTGTGCTTTTGAAAAACTCTGACAGAGCCTCGGCGATAGATGTGGCCATGTCCTGATCAACCTCATGACCATGGGCAATTGCAACAGGAAGCCACATGAACCCACATTTAGTGGATACATCAGAATGGTGGTCAATCACAATCCTCATCAGCACCAGCTGAACCACACGACTCCACGCCGAGAAATTAGTGCCGACTTACACGTGACCTCATAGAATGGCTTGGTTGGTACCGACAAGACCACAAACGTCACCAGTACCCTGGGAGTCCCAGGTTACTGGGGAAATGCTTAAGGTCTACAGTATTGTGAGCCATCAGGCCTTCATGAATTATACGATTGAGTAACTGCCCGCTTTTTGTTCATCGCATACGTAGCCCAGATATAGCGCCTCAGAGATCTCTTTGCTTGCACCAGAAGAAAAAAAACGGGGTACAATTGTGCAAAATTGCTGTAAGCGTATCGTCACGCACATGATTGGCTATAAAGCATCTCTCCAATCACGAAGTGAGGCCCACTATTGCAGGTGGCTACGCTACAGCGCGAGAAGGGGAGAACACATCCATTTCTGCAACGAGAGGGCGAAAGACGGCCCGCCCAGCACCCGATCCGAGTGCGATCTTCCCAGCGCCATCTCTGGCCGGATCGACTTCCTACCGCACCGCGACCGTGACGACCGTCTTGTGCTTTTCCCGTTCTCCGCTCGTCCCTATCTGGAGCCCATTGACGGACTACAACGACCGCAACGACGACGGACTGCCGCGACCACCAGGGCAGCAGCACGGAACGCAAGCGCAAGCGAGAAGCAACAGGCAGCAGCAGTAGCATGTCGAACGACAGCGCCGGGTTCTACGCGAACCGCAATAGCAGTGCGCCCAGAAGCAACAGCAGCGGCTCCTTTGGCACCTCGCCCGAGTTTGGCCACGACTCTGGCAACTCACAACCGCGACGAAGTACGATCGGCGGCAGCTTTCCCAACGGCAGCGGCGATTTCAGTAGCGACGAAGGCGCACAAACGTTCCCGCGCATTGCTATTAACCTGCAAGACGCGTTCATGACGGACTCGGACGCGGCCTTCCAGCTCAATGGCGATGGCCTGCGAGGCGCTGATCTGTCGCAGGCGTCCAAGTTTGACATCGTGGCCGAAGCCAAAGCTGTGATCCGAACGTTCCTCCAAGAGCACCAGTGTTACGAGCTGATCAAGAACAGTGGCAAGGTAGACTGCCCAAGGCCTGTCTAGCTCTGTTGCTGGTTGCTGATGTTGCAGTGATCCGTAGGTCGTCGTGTTTGATGTCAAGATCCCCATCAACCTGGCGTTCTTTGCGCTTGTAGAGCATGGTGTGGCCGGATCGCACTCGCTGAATAGAGTCGATGCATCGTTCTAACGACCGTGCATGCTGCTGTAGATATCAAGTCAGTGCCCATCTGGGATGCCAACCAGGGCAAATTCGTCGGCATGTTCACAGCCACAGATTTTGTCAACATCCTGCGCCATTTTTACTTGCGAGGATCGCCCATGCACGAATTAGCGGAACATAGTATCGAGTCCTGGCGTGGTAAGCTTGAGCGCTGCGGGTGTTTCCGTGTATTTTGCCTCACTGACTGTGATCTCTTCGGTGTGTAGCCATCCCGCGTTCGCTCTCCATGTCGCCGGAAGTGGACGGCATGGTGTCGATTACGCCGGAAGAGTCGCTGTATGACGTGTGCAAGATGCTGCGCGACCACAGACTGCATCGACTCCCTGTGCTAGATCCCTTACAGAACTCGGTGCTCTCGGTCGTTACACACAGCGGCATTTTAGAATTTCTCGTCTCGTCCTTTCGAGAACAGCGACGGCTGTTTGACCAACCGATCTTTGATCTTGGGATCGGTGTCTTCAATGATCGAGATGATACCGGAAGGGTCATCACCGTTCCTGAAGATATGCCATTGATTCGCGTTCTTCACACTCTCATCGAACGACGGGTCTCGGCGGTGCCCATCACCGACTCCAATGGTATGTTAACCCACTTGAGTTAGCTACATAGGTAGTTGGTTGACCTCGTGCTGTCTGTGTGTGTTCGTAGGCGTTGTTGTGAATATTTATTGTGTTTCGAACGTCACAGTACGCATTTGTAGATACGATGGGTATCACATCATGGCACAGTGTGCTGACAATTGTTGTTGTTCTGACAGGAATTGGTCAAGGACCGATCACTGACGCAGTTAGATATGTCTGTGGGCAATATTCTTAGAATTCAAGCCGCGGAGGTACAAACGAGATGTCAGAAAATCGCCTTCTTTTGATCCGCCACTCACGTCTATGCTGCTGACAATATGATCTAGGGCAATGTGGGCGAAGGACTTCACTTATGCTACAAGACAGACACGCTTCACATGATCTTTGAACGCTTCGCCGCTGTGAAGGCGCATCGCCTCGTTTGTGTGGACGAGTACTCGCGCTGCGCAGGCATCGTATCTCTCAGTGATTTGTTTAATTATTTCATTCAGTAGCAGCCGCTTCCAGAAACTGCGCCAGCCGACTCCATTCATCACACATACTGCAGCAGCGCAAGACAGCATTTATCCCTTCCACTTGCGACGAAGTCTTGGCCTTCTCTCTTCATCCACGCGGTGCGAACAGCAAGGATACAAAATGAAATGATGAAATTGTTTGTCGCTCGTCTTGCCTCTCACTCGCTTTGTCTGCGTATGCTGGGGACAAACAAGGGGGGCTGTTTGTCGTTAGGGAAGGAGAAAGACAGGGGGAAGGAGGTATCATTAGAGGGGAGGGAGATTCTATGCTTTCGCTACAGGATCGTGGCTGTTTTGAATACGATGGGAGCTCGGCACCGCTTGGAAGTCGACGGCTGGCGATACAGAGTGGTTTTTCAGATTTTTCTCGTGAGGATTCGATGCTTCTCCATCGCATGCGATACGAGAATGTCAAGGATGAGGATCTGGATAGAGAGACTGGAAGAGGAACTACTCGCTGCGGAGGAACAAGGCAGCTAAAGAAAGAGAAAGAGGTGGTTCTCCAGGTCGTTGCGTGCGACTGGGACAGTGTGGGCTTGAAGAAACAAGCCAGTGGAGTCGGGAGAGTGAGTGTGGTGTTCGGTGTGACGCTTGGACAGCGAGTAAGATCAGGTTTACTTGGTGTCGACCCAGCGTAGCAGCAAGTCGATGGTCTCATCTGAGAACTGATGTGACTCCACGAGCTCGTGCTCGCGGGATCTCGCAGCTTCCAGCTGGGGAGAGAACTTGGCGCTGTAAATGTTGCACAGCTTGTTGAGGTGGCTTGCCATCACTGGCGTGGGCTTTGGTTCGTTGGACAGATTGATTAGTTCTGCGAGCATGTCTTCTGAGAATGAGATCTCGCTGGGCGCGGTGCAGCTCAGTGGTTCAGTGGCTGGCATGAGGATCTCATTGGGACTACGTGGCGAGTCATGATCAAAGGCTTTGGACGCAGAGACTGTGCCTTGCTCGTGCATCCAGGAGAGATCCCAGCCTCCCTCTTCGTCTGTGAAGAGTGGGTTCAGAGGCTTGTGAGGGGCAGCAGGGGGCTCGGATCGCTTGGACTCGACGTGAGTATCCAAGATCCCGGCCTTGAGAGCTGAACGCTTGAGCGAGGGAGACCCGGCGACTACGCTTTCGGCCTTTTGGCGATTGCGCGCAGCGTCATTTTCTTTGCGTCTTTGCAGCAGGAGCCCAGTGCTCCGACGGCGACGGCGCGGCTGAGGGATGCGTGTGATGCAGCTGAGCTTGGCCGGGTCGCCACGCAGGAAGCAGGCGTGACGGTAGCTGGGCACGCCAGCCTGGTCACTGATCTGCTCGAAGCCGTGATCCAGTAGCTGCTGGTGGAAGGCGCACAGCCGGCCTCGGAAATACCGTGGCAGCACTACGTCATTGAGCTGAGCATGGTCATAGATGGAGAAGAAGGTGCCTGAGGCGTCCCAGCCGATAATAGCAGCGCTCTCCTGGTCCAGAATGCGGTAGAGCTTGCGCACAAAGCCCGAGGCGATGGCTGGCGGCGCGATCTGAGCCATGGTCATATGAGATGTGCTGGCTTGAAGGAAGATTCGCGACTGAGCCCAAATGGCGAATGGTTGTCAAAATGGGTGCGTAGAAGGGACGGTCAGTCCGTCCCGCTTGGCTTAGAGTAATCAGGCGCGGGAAAGTTCTAGAAGTGGCGGTCGCATAGAGCAATCAAGTTGTTTGGATGCACGAGCAGTCTGGACGAGAGAGCGAGAGGGGGGAAGTTGAAGGGTCACGCACGGTTTGCGCGCCAAGCGACTTGCGCGGGCCATGCGGTGGCGCCATTTCATAGGCTCAGGCTTGATTTGAACCCATCGCCACAGCCACAGGATTTTTCTCTTCGATAGATAGCGAAGGAAGCGAAGTATTCAGGACCGACGCTTAAGTATGCGATCCTCAGCAACCATGCGTTGGGTGACACGGGACCAAGGCAGCTGCATAGTCTATGTCGTGCAAATCAGACCATCAGAGGCATTCTTATCTTCCGCCCAGTCGTCATTTAAGTCACTCTGTCCCTTTACAAGAATGAGCAAAATCCCATGGCGCACAGTGATGCAGTAGGAACGTTCTCGTGTACATTCAACGCTGGATGAGCTTCCCCAGACGTCGTCTACAATCAAATGCTCGAGCAGAGATCATAGAGAGTGCCCGGCCTGGACTGGACTGGGTTGAGCGCCCGCCAAATTCGCGAGCAGTCAACACGCAGTGTCGCACATTTGCCAAGTTGCGTCACCAACGCATGTCAATGCTGAGATAGATGCTTCACAGAGGTAATTTATTATCAGTCGCCTTAGTAATTTACTGTACGCCTTGTCTGGAACTGCAGTTTAGACTCGCAGCCATTTGAGCTCATTTTGCCATTCGCCACCGCTGTGTATAGGCCGCATGAGAAGCGGCATGGACTTCGCTGATGTTCGGTTGTTGAAGTTGCCTTTGTTTCGGTGCTGGCGCATTTCGTTACCACCTGACAACTGTAGCGATAGATCGGCGTGCTTCTTTAACAGAGCGACGTCTTGATCATCTCTCTCTGGTCACACGCAGTACTGTACGCTTGTGTGAGACTGCTCTTCTGCTCAGTGCAATCGCGTAAGCTCTAGCGGCCTGTAGTACAGCAGCGGTGTCTGCCTGGGTGCAGGAATAGTTATCCATACTAGCGAAATGCATATAGAGAGGTTTAACTTTGCATCACATAACCGACGGGTATCACTGGTTATCCGATTACGTCATACACAGATGAGCCGTGCAATAACGGTTAAGGTTACGGGATACGGTTCGTGTGCGACTAATTATCCCTACCCCAGTGTTTACCGTTTCGGGGTGGATAGCCATTTGCCCGTAATCGTTTTGCCGATCCTCATGGCAGAAGTTTCTCACGAACGATTCGCCACGTCAGTTGTTAATCCTATCTTTATGCGATCACGCCTGCTGTTTCCGGTTCTCTTGCTGGCCTCGGCCTCCGCTGCGTCTGCCATGGCCGGCCTCCGTGGTCTGCAGACCAGCGATGTGACCGTGCAAAGCCTGTCAACGCAGCCGCCGCTTGTGGCGCGAGGCAACTCCAGCCTGCTCTCGTTTAAGATCCTGCAGCTCGCCGATCTGCACTACACCGGAAACGCCTCGTGGCCGTGCAGAACCAACTCGGACACGCTCATCCAAAGCAACACGCCATGCACTGAGGCCACAACGACAGAGTTCGTGAACGCGCTTTTGGACGCAGAGCAGCCAGACTTTGTGGTGTTCAGTGGCGATAACGTCCAGACACTCAACGCCTCGGATCGTCAGGCGGCTGTGGATGCATTCACGCAGGGCGTCGAAAAGCGGAAGATCCCGTATGCCATTGTGTTCGGCAATCACGACGACGAGAACGACTTCCCACGCGAGCAGATCCTTGACATGGTCATGCAGAAGAACAGCTCGTACGCGCAGCGAGGACCAACCAGCGTTGATGGCGTCGGCAACTACGAACTGACTGTGCAGGCTCCAACAGAAGGACCCTGGGGAACTGCTGGCAGTGACGTCTTCCGCATGTACTTCCTGGACTCGGGCGCGTATCCAAATGCGACGCTCTATCCCGACACAACGTCTGTCTACGACTGGATCAAGCAGTCCCAGATCGACTACTACCGGAACCTGTCGCTGTTGCACAGCAGCAGTGGGACCCAGACGCCGCTGCCAGCCGTCATGTTTTTCCATATCCCGCTGCCGGAATATCGCGATGCCAACAGCAGCAACCGCAATGGAGAGATGAACGAGAGCCCCAGTTCGCCGACTGTCAACACGAACCTCTTTGCCACGCTGGTCGAACAGAACGAAGTCAAAGCCGTGTTCTGTGGCCACGACCACGTGAACGAGTTCTGCTACAAGCGGCAGGGCGTGCAGCTCTGTTACGGTGGCGCAACGGGCTTCGGCGAGGCCTATGGCGCCGAGGACTTCGCGCGACGAGCTCGCGTGATTGAGTGGAGCATTAACGCACAAGGCCAGCGGTCAATTCGCAGTTGGAAACGCCACTTTGGAGCGCTCGAGTCGAGATTCACAGAGGAATCTTTGTACTCTGGCAGTCCGATTCGGTTGAATCAGCAGTCGAGCTCGGCCGCACGGTCAATTGACCTAGGAATTGTGTCCCTTGTCGTATTGCTGTATTTAATATTGAGCTGAGCTCAAGATACACTTGAGTTATAATAAAGTCAAGCATAACAATTATCGAAAGGGTCTGTCGCATTAATTAATTAAATTTTGATTGATTGAAGAGATAAAAACATTGAATTCTACACAGTAATCGCACGCTTCGGTGGGTTTTAGACAGGAAACCCCACGCTTTAGATGATGGCGTGCAGTACTTAGATACATGCTAATGAAGCGTTGGACTCTCGCATGGCGAAACAACGCCGGTTCGTGGTCGGACGGGTCCTGTCCGACCGAGCGAACTGGATTCTTGGCATTGGCACAGTGCTGCATGTCCATTAATCGAGACCTAGACCTACACATTGATTACAGGGCGGATGTGCCGGTAATCACCTGCAGATCTGCATTGCAACACGCTGCTGCTATGCGAGCGCAAGTAATCACACTACAGTGGCACATCTTCACAGCAACATGGCGGCTCTCTTGAAGCGATCTCGATTCCAGTCCACTCCAGTTGTCTATTGGCTCCATTCCACACAATAACCAGTCTCCATCAGCTCTTTATGCGATCACACGCTTTGCTTTTGTTTGGGCTCACGCTGTGCTCCGCTGGAGCCAAAGTGTTTGCGTCCAGTCCCGTCATCCAAAGCCAAGATCCAGTTGGACGCTCAAGCTTGCGTGGCAATCGTCTTTCCAATCAAGAGCGAGTCCTCAACGCCCAAGCTTCCTCTTCAGACCGACCGCAGCTGGTCGCGCAAGTGAACTCCAGCCTTCTCTCGTTCAAGATCCTTCAGATCGCCGATCTGCATTACACTGGGAATCCTGCGTGGTCTTGCACGACCAATTCTGACGTTCTCAGAGACAGCAACGCGCCTTGCTCTGAAGCCACGACGACGCAGTTCGTGAATGAGCTTCTGGACGCGGAGCAGCCAGATTTTGTGGTGTTCACCGGCGACAACGTCCAGACCTTCTCTGCCTCGAACCACCAGCGAGCCGTCGACGCATTCACGCAGGGCGTCGAAGATAGGAACATCCCATACGCAGTCGTGTTCGGCAATCACGACGACGAGAACGGCTTCCCGCGTGAGAGCATCCTCGAAATGGTCATGCAGAAGAACAACTCGTACGCGCAGCGTGGACCCACGACCATCGATGGCGTGGGCAACTACGAGTTGGCTGTCCAGGCTCCCATTGACGGCGTTTGGGGGAGTGCTGGCAGCGACGTCTTCCGCATGTACTTCCTTGACTCGGGAGGGTATCCGAATAGAACGAAGTATCCGCAAGCGACGTCCACGTACGACTGGATCAAGCAGACGCAGATCGAGTACTACCGGAACCTGTCGCTGTCTCACAGCAGCAACGGGACCGAGACGCCGGTCCCAGCAGTCATGTTCTTCCACATCCCAATCCCGGAATACGACGACGCGTCCACAAGCGAACGTCGCGGAGAGAAGAACGAGCGAGTGAGCGCTCCCACCGCCCACTCGAACCTATTCGATAACCTGGCCGAGCTGAATGAGGTCAAAGCGGTCTTCGTAGGCCACGACCATGTGAATGAGTACTGCTACAGAAAACAAGGCGTGCAGCTGTGTTATGGCGGCGGAGCGGGCTTTGGCGAAGCATACGGAGAAGAGGACTTTGCACGGAGAGCGCGCGTGATTGAGTGGAGCATGGATGCACAAGGCCAGCGAGTGATCCGCAGCTGGAAGCGGCACTTTGGAACACTCGAGACGCGATTCCGTCAGGAAACACTGTTCTCCGAGAACCCGCTTGTGAGTCTCCAGTCGAGCAGCGCTGCAGGGCCATTCAGGTTTGGAGCCTTGTGTCTTGTGCTGCAATTTGCGTTAGTGCTTGGGCTTTGAATCTGTCTATTTCCGCCCGGCTTCTGATGTTAAACACCATTATGCTTATATAAATAACAGTTACATGCTTCTAGACAAACTACTACGTAGTATGCTTGTACATGACTACAGTACTATATAGTATATCATCGCTGTCTCTGAGGGTGTCTAGGGGTACTCTCGATGCTCAGGAGGAGCGGACAGTGTGCATAGAGGATACACTCCGTCCGCTAGGGTACGGGCAGCGGCACAAAGCGGTGTCGAATTCCACCACTAAGGTATGTACGACGAGTGGGAGTGGCGATGAAGCGGGTATGCAGCGGTCATGAGGAGGACGACAAGGAGGAGGAGGAACCGTGAGACGAAAGTATTCTCCCAGACCAGATCTCTGGGCGTCGCTGGCGACATATCCCGCGAAACGCCAAGCTCACCGAGGCCGAAACACTCACGTTTTTCAGCGAGTTCAAGCGCGCTGGAGAGCTCACCGACAAAGATGTCATCGAGCGCTGCAACTTCCTTGTGCGGCATGCGCCTCCCATAGCTATCTGAGCTTGAAGATCAAAGGCAAATTCGTCCAACTTATCAAGCGCCTCGAGAAGGTATGTGATTGTTACTTGTCGCCATCTATTGAACCTCGGTCTTTGATGTTCTCTAACCTTATCTGTAGGTTGACCCACGAGAGCACTGCCTCAGTCGTGATGACTGTCTTCAACCAAGCGGCGTTGTCTGGAAGACGGGCGAAGAGATCGAGGCCGCCGGGCGAGACTGTTTCCCCGAAGACGTGATGATCTGCACCATCGACAAGGATCTGTTCAAGTTATGGCCATTGCTGTCGTTCATGCAGGGCATTGGCACGCTCCATCAAGTCGACGGTCGCGCGATCGACCTCGGGCGAAAGATCATGCATCTGCTTGACAAGCTGGGCAAGAAGTATCCGGCGCTCGCGAAGCTGCTCGATCCACCAACAGTTATCTTCAACCTACAGGCTATGGACATCAACCCGGCTGCAGTCGTCATTCCCGCTGGACTCGCACCTGGAAATGTGCCCGCGTTCCCTGGCGCTGTCGGCATCTGGACTTGTCCATCAGAGTTACGCGCTGGCGAACTCATCGGCCACCTGCGTGCTAAACTCGCTCCTATCCTGCTGCCCGGCGTCGTCCCACAGTTTCATTATTTAAATGCACCCATGCAAAACCTCTGAAATGACAATCTACCGCGCCAACTCGCCAACGACCCGGTCGTGCAGCTCGCCCCGCGCTTCTACCAGAGCCTGTGGCGCCATGGACGCGTTCTACCCGCACAGTTGTCGTGCCATCGTCGCTTGCCGCGTCGTAGATCAGAATTGCCATTGCAGATATTTAGCAGTTTCAAAAGGTGACCACCTGGATCCTCGTTATCCAAGCAACGATATCAGTTATGAAACACGTTGATGTTATGAATTCAGATAAATGCGGGCCAAGTGTCCATGTCCAGCGGGGGAAAAATTCCATTTGAGATTTTTTACATTTTTATGGACCACCCCCTTCCTCCCCCTTACTTTATTATATTTTTCTATAAGAATATAGAAAAAGCTGGACACTTGGACATTAATAATAAACATAATGGATCTAGAACTGATATCGTCGCTTCTGATCAAAAAGAAAGCTGGACGCCAAAGCTGGACACACCTGGACACAAACCTGGACAACAACTTATTGCTCGACATCTAATAGCAGCTAGACCATGCAAAAACCCCTATTTCAACCAAGCTTACAAAAAATAAACACCTGGACACTTTCCATAATGTGACGGGTTCATACAAAATATGTACTCAGGCATCATAAAAAAATGAGTCCATCTTAACAGATAGATATATAAGAATATAAAAACAGATACAGATACAATGTGCGACTCGAGCGAATTCAGGGCAAATCAATCATATGATCTTGATTGCCTATTTACACAATATTGCGACTTTCCAGACTCGCCTGACGCAGGCTATCTTATTAGAAAAGAATTCATGAATGAATTAGTAATGACGATCAATCAGTTTCACTTCGTTTATCACGTAAAAGAAGAACTTATTGCAGCAGCTATGCGACCAAGTCGAATCCAAGCGCAAATGGATCAGTTCGACGACATTGACCGTTTCTTTGAATCTATGGGGTGTTAAAGATCAGTTAGATCACTCGTTTTTGTCTTAAATATATGGAAATAAAAACTCGATGGACTAATTGCTTGAGCTCATTATCTTAATATTAATGATCGAGTTTGCCATCTTAGTCATTTAACTCGATCAACTCACCGATACTTAGCGCGCAACTGCGCAAGCGATGCTATTTCCATCATGCACACTTTGGCCAGAGAAGTATTTTTGCTGATGCGATTAAAAGTCGTCCAAAGTAATTCTTGACTCAGCTACTTTTGACTTTGGTTTGAGAGTTGGTAATGAGTAGTAATTATCGTCGATTTGAATTGGCTTCGGCTCTTGTGCGTCAATGTACTCGACATCCATTGCGTGTATATTATTGTGACAGAAAGAGCTTGTAGAACTTATCTAATTGGTTGTGTTGTAGATAGTAGAGCCACAACATGCTATACTGCCCACAATGACCGAATCGCGGATTCTGGATATTGAATATTGACTTCGCGGTATTTGTAATTTGATGGAATTGCGCGCGGCCTTGGCAATCCGAGAGGGTCAAAATACATTTTGTCTTTGTTTGAGACTGCCATCCAATGCGTGCCGCCGATCTGAGGCGTTCCCATATTTAGAATGCAATAATCGTTGCTTCTATCTAAATGCTGCTTGAAATCAATTTGATCCACTTTGGCTCCAAGTGAATTGGCGAGTTTTATGAGTTGATCATCCGTCGTTCTAGACAATTTAATAATTCTTTTTTCACTCAT
>JAADVW010000957.1:0-11722 GCA_023335875.1 Elongisporangium prolatum
ATTTTGTTTTGCCGACCGGCAACAGCCCAGACGATGTCGATATGCGCAAGAAAGCGGCACGCGCAGTTTGCCTACTACTTCGACATGTGCATAAAGACTTGAAGTTCAACTATCTTGAAGAGCGCAACCCCGCAAGCATATGGACAAGCTTACGTCTGCGTTTCGACACAGATCGCAAGCAAGCCATGTTGCCGCTCCTCAACGATGAGTGGGACAAACTTTGTTTCTACAATTTCAAGACTGTGACCGAGTTCACAACGAAACTTTATAGCATAGCTAGTGAGCTGTCGTGGTGCGGACGAAAGTTGAGCGAATCTGAGAAGATTGAAAAACTCTTACGACGTTCAACCCGGCCGAGCGAATCTTGTCAATGCAGTACAGAGCCATGAACTATTCGACGTTCGACAAGCTCGTTGCAGCCCTGCTGCTTGACGAGAAGCATGGTGTCCTCCTGTAGCGCAACCACGACGAGCGTCACTTACGCCCTAACGCTCCTGCGAAACAAAGCGGTACGCCTGAAGTTAACTATGGCAATGCCAATGGGGGCACGTCTGTGAGTCCGACACGGGACCCACGGCACACTGCGTGGAAAACCTGAAGACTCACGTGTCGGATGATTCCATCAACGTATTTGCTGCGCTTGGGACAGAGCTAGTGCCTCTCCCTACCAACACAACGGCTGTGCTGCAGCCGCTGGACGTCGGGGCCATGGGGCCCTTTAAGAGGAAACTCCGCTCGCTGTCGATGGCTGCAGAGCTTGAGCTTCTTCAGGGACAACGGACCCACAGGTGTGTCACTTCGACAGAGACTCCTAGCGATCAGGACGATGCCGGCTGATATGAAGCGAAAGGCAATTGCAGCCAAGGCGATTCGTGCGTGGGATTGTATGAGTGAAGAAACAATTAGGCGTGCTGGGTCAAATCCCAGCTAATCTGTCAATAGAAATCCATACATAAAAATAGTTGTGGGGGACGTCAGCATCCGCAACTGCTGTGTGGGAGCACATCTTCCTTAACTTAAAGTATTAACAGTTCGGGGATTTGAACCTGCGCCATCGCCATCAAGTGATGCGTCTCACCGTGTTCGCCGACTAAACCACGAGACTGCTGTCGAGTGAGATGATTTCATTGACCAATATAACCCGTCACAATTTGCTGTCCGTTAAAGTTTTTTCTCCTCACATAGTCAGCTATAAAAACCCATCCGTCACATTTTTCGGTCCGGATCTGTAATCCTTTCTGCCACCATAAGACGAGGAAAGAAGCAAGTGGCGGCATGTAGCCACAGAGAACGCGTTCGCTGGTGGAGTTATGAAGAAGGTTCGTGGCAGTTGAGAGGACGAAGAGCTGCATAAGAGCTCACAGGTAAGCAATGGACCTAAAAGGCCATCACTCTGCTCTCGAAGCTCATTGAGCTGGCCACCGAACGAACGAGACTTCTACAAAGTACGCGTGCACAGACACCTAGTCAAGCGCCACGGGCATGACCAGCGCTGTCACTTGTGTCCTAGTCGCGCGGACGCTTTCTATTAGCGCTTTCGTGCGTACCTGAGCGAGCGCAAGTACTCGCTGGCGCTCTCGGACTTGACTTCGTCCTTGGCTGCGAACCCGAGCCACAAGCAGGTAAACACAGTGCTGCAGACGCTGCTGCAATTGAATGGTCTAGAACATGACTGGTCTGTAGGGAATCTTGCAACGCGGCAGATGCTTAACCAGTGCAGTGCAGCCGCCCGGGACTTTCAAAAAGCAGTTGAGTGAGTGGACGCTGTTGATTAGATCGCGTTTGGGCCTCTCCCACTTTTGGCGTCATAGTGCCTTGACCTTTTGGATGAAAAACAAGTCCGCTGGCTGACACAAATGCGATGCATTCGCTGGGAAGTATCGGATCTCCATGTTTCGACGCGACAGTGCGGATACGATGTTGTCGTCGTCACTGCGGCCACTTGCATTGTCCACATAAACGATCAGCTTGCGCTGATTTGGCAGCGTTGGGTTACACTTCGACTCGCTGACCTAATACTCGAACACACGTCCATCCTTCATTTCGGTACAGTGCGGTAACGGATAGGTACATTTGTTATTTTGCAGAGCCAGCACTGGAGGGCAAATACTCGTACCAGCTCCGCCGCTCAGCTTCACATTCATGGCCATACCTTCTCCACCACAGACGACGTCCATGTACTTCACTGTCTCGTTCTCGCAAAACCCGAGAGTCCTTCCGTTATTTTGTTCACCATGAAATGAGTCTCGTCCGCGTTAAACACGGAACGCTAGTCCAACTCGCCCGTTTCAATCTGTCGCTTGAGCTCGCCCAGGTGATACGAAACTTATCGTTCATTCCACTCCACTTTGGCTAGATTGGCACTTTGAACCCATCGTGCTGTCGAATGCCACGTTGTACTTGCCGTAGGTTCTCGCAGGGATCATGTGCTTCTTCAACTAGAAGCAGATTCCACAGCTTGACTCCCATCGTTTAAGCCGCAAAACTCGACCATCAACTTGAGCTAGAGCCACTCTACCCACTCGTTGCGCTTTTGTCCGTGACAGCCAAACGCCTTACGGTCGACGCGTTCCATAGCTCGAGACTAGAGCTATGGAGACGACTGACTTGCGCCTCTTGGAAGTTCCAACGAGGGCTCATCAGAGTGACCCTAGTTATCATACTTCTCTGGTCCGAGATATATTGTCAACTGAGGTTTTATGTCTGCACATGTCTTTTTCTATTAGACCAAAAAAAATTAGAGATTAGGGGTATCCAAAGGGCTTATTCTGTGAATGAGCCATCACAAACAACTCTGCAGCGCACCATCCACTCCACAGCCAGTGATGCCGCGAACACCCAAGTCAAAGACGTCCCAACGTCGACGCGTTTCGCTGTAGCTCTCTTCTTGGCTGCAAGGGTGTCCAGCGGAGTTCTTCCTAAGGGATCGATCAAGGCGGCCATGGCTGCGTTCACTCTTTCTCGCCGCACCGTGTACACGATATGGAGGAAACGAAAGAACACTGAAAGCCTTATTGCGCCAAGGAAACGACGAGAACAGCCCCTTCGAAGCTCTCTCCTGCCGAGGTTGCCATTCGTGTGCAAGTGACCCCCCTATGCGAGCGCCAGATCTTGAGGCCGCTTGCCGCTACCACAGGCATCCCCAAGACCACGCTCATGCGCCACTTGGCGTCTAACGTCATCCGACGCTTCGTCTCACGCGTAAAGCCAGCGCTGATGCCAACGCACATGAAAAGCAACTCGCCTGCGCCCTGGCTCATGTCCATCGACCAATTGGTACGTTTGGCTCGTACAGTATGTAGTTTTTTTCAAAGGCGCTCCAAGTTTTAGATTCCATCATATGTATGACACAGTGCATATAGATGAAAAATGGTTTAACCTTTTTAAGGCATCAACCAAGTTTTACATCACACCCAACGAGCAGCTGCCACACCAATCGACAACAAACAAACGCTATATAGGAAAGGTAATGTTCCTTACAGCTGTAGCTCCGCCTCGCTATAATTTCTCTCGGAAGGAGTACTTCGACGGCAAAATCGGAATTTGGCCGATCGTCAAATTCGTGCCTGCAAAGCGAAGCTCTCGCAATCGTCCGGCCGGCACCTTAGAGATGAAGATCGTCGACATGAATAGACCCATTTACGTTCAGCTGCTGAAGGAGAAGGTATTTGCTGCAATTCGCGAAAGATGGCCATGTATTTGTTCTACCCGTGTGCTATTCTAAATCGGGTTTAATGCTCATGTGGCGTATAGGTCATGTGGCGGATAGGTCGGGAGTTATTTTCGATTAAACTCCAACAAGATGACGCCGGTCCCCACGTCGAAGAGGACAACAAGGATTTTTCTTGACGCTGGTCATCAAGAAAGGTGGAGCATTGAGCTAACCTGCCAGCCACCACGATCACCGGATATGAATGTTCTTGATTTAAGCGTATTCAACGCAATTCAAAGTCTACAATACCGCCGCGACACTGTTCAGCTCGAGACCCTTGTTGAGTCTGTTCAAGATGCATTCCACCGTATCCCACCGGCTACGATAGACAAGTGTTTCTTAACACTACAGAAAGTGATGGCATGCATAACTGGTTGTGGCGGTGGCAACGAGTACAAACTTTCACGAGTGTGCACGCACTTTTCGAAGTCGCCCGTGAGTCCTCTGGCCCTTCCAATTAGTAAGGAAATTGTACTTGCAGATATTTGCATGCTAGAAAACTAAATAGGGTGGATTCTTTTAAAAATTAGATAGATTTGAGCTAAATCATTACTGTTATACATTGGTGTGTCCAGGTTGGATAAATATACGGCTTTTTGCGGATAAATACGCCTGTTTTAGCCTATAAAGACAGGCGCATTGTCTAAAACCGACATTAACAAGCATTTTGCCGCTCTTTTGGCTATTATCGCTTAAAAGTGACCCGAATTCGATAAAAACTTGTTACCTGGTTAAAACGATGTACATATTCGCGTGTTATTTGCAGTCCTTTCGTAGTTATATACACAGCTAATATGCATGTGAGACGGCTTTGTCGTTGCGCATTCTTCTCGTACTTAATTTGCTACGTGGCTCAAATTAGTTTTTTATTAGTCGCGACAAAACAAAATGGGCATTTTATCCGGACCAGAGAAATATCCACCAGTGCGTAAAGTTCTGAAACCTGATTTGGACCAGTTTCATGTCACCGAACTCATGTAACATCATGGTAGGTTTTATACACAATGCGGGACTAAGTTCCTAAGTTCTCAAAAAAACTCAACACTGTCTCTTCATATCTTCTTTCTCCTCTATACGCTACCCCCTCTATATAAATACTTTATTAGGCGAAGCCCCATTATATCCGCTTCCTGGGGCAACTTGGCTGTCATGTCGTGCTTTTCCTTACTTTAATGCCACAGTAAGTTCCTTTCAATGGCATGCAGATGTGCCTTAATGGGTTGTTCAACAATCCAACCTGTCATGACCTCAAAGTGGGCACAGAAATAGTCGTATGGGTCGGGCCATTAGCTGCACACTTTTTCCCTCCGAGTATAGTGTTTTCTTGCTTGATATATTTTTGAAAGAAGAAGGCATTTACATTCGCCACCCCGGTAGTGAGCAATATGTCTCTATATGGCGAAATGCCTACCCTCCAGCGATCAAAATGCTCTCGACCAATATATTTCGTAGAAATCGTTAGGGTAAGGTGTACTTGAATTTAACTCTTTGTCTGACGCGGAGGTGGTCATAGAAGAATAAATTGCACTGAGGCTTGAAAAGTTCGGTTATCGGTTTCGCAAGAACGTGCCAACAAGGGCAATGTATTGTGAGCGATAAAAGCATTTACATGAAATCGAAACGATGTATTACTAGTTACGCAGTATTGGACATGCACACGCGTCTGTGGCGCTCTTTCTCAAGAATAGCTATTGTTTGCATGTTGTGGATGAGTTCACTGTTGGATTCTGTGGAGTGGGGAGCCGTTTCATCGAAACGTATCTACTATTTAGCAAGCAGATCACGCATTTTGCGTCGAGAGGCGGTGCCGTGAATATCTAGCGTTTTGTGAGTTTGAGATCGTGTCGGTGTCGAACGCGTCAAAGTGCCACCCACATACGCAAACGCTGACGATGGAATACCCGTACGATTGAACGTGATCAGCTTGCATGTGAGACATTGAACTCTGTGAAAAGTCATAGTGTGACGGGAGTCACACAGCACGATGCACAGAGGTGCTTTGAAGCTAGGCTTCCGCTCGCGCTAGTCTATGGCGTGTAACGGACCAGGTGCGCCGTTACTTGCTTACACGTAAGCGGCTGTGAGGAAGCGGGTAAATTCAACTCTGAATTTTATTTATCTTCGAAATACAATGCTCCAATCAGTGAGCGACACGCGGCACACAGCCGGACCAGCCGGTCTGTGTGTAAAACCCTACTTACTTATGTAAACTGTAATAAGCCCTACCTTCAAATGTAAAGGCGCAACCAATGCACCTGATAATGCAACGGGGATACGCCCAGTTACATCACCCCACACTCAAGGGAGCGCCAATGGCGTGATAAGATGGAAGACTTGGCAGTGAAGAGAGAAAGCGTGCGACGCCGAGGGAGAAGCCGAGCATGGCAAGGTCTGACGAGGAGCGCACGAACCCGGACGAACGCGAAAGAAGGCGAGGAACACGGAAGATCCTCGCCGAAGGCACCGGCGACCGACAAGCCGCCTGAAGCGATCGACTTTTGAGGCTTCTCCGACGCGTGCGACGGCACCGGCAATCGCGGCGTCATCAGCAAACAAAGCGTTTCAGCTTTGGCGCGAGCGGAGTTACTACAAGCTGCAGCGGCGTCGGGCAATGTCGGCGCCCGCGACAATCGGAGTATTTGTCCACTGCTCGAGTCGTGCCCGCGCAACCGGGCATTCAATGCTCACTCGACGCATTTGCGTTTTTCCAAACGCTCGTGCTGGCGCCCGCTTGTGCTACGTCCGTGTAGCCGATTGGGATGATCACCTTCGCGTGCGCCCGATGTCCGACAATTAGCGCTTGGATCGGCTACCACGAGTGGTCTCTCTCCGAATATAGCCAGTCTTCTGCTAGAGGCGGGAGACTTCGCGCGCATGGTATTGCTGCGCGAGATGACTGAGGAAGGCGGCATCAACACCGAGGCCGCAATCGTTCGCGATCAGGGTCTCCGGATGGTCGTGCTCGGAACGCACTAGCGTCACTCTTCTGCCGCAAGCTGGTGTCGTACGCCTTGACCAAGTCCGGAACGTCGCGAAGTAGGTGGTCGTGGTGCTCCAAATATCAACCTCTGGTGGGAACTCAAGCTAGCGCACGCGAAACCGGCGCCGTAGGGTGGCAGCGCCCAATTGCTTCGGCGTCCGAGTGGGCCCTGATCCTCGTGCGCCACGAGGCGGTCCACGACCCAGTGCACTTCTTCTGCCGAGTCAACAATCGGCGGTGGACCATCGCGCTGGTACGCCAGTGTACCAGCAAGGAGATTTGGCGCCGTTGTCGGCGGCGTCGATGGAGTCGTTTCGTCAAATCGTCTTGGTTGAGTCGAACCAAGCGCGCGATGATGCTTGAGGGAGTGGACGCGGCGATGAGCGCTGCCTACGCAGTGAAGCGGCGCACCGATGCGGTGTGTCAGTCGGCTGCTGATCAACTTGAGCGACTGCGCCGTTCGGAGGAGGCGATATTCGGCCGGCATCCACGCTAGTGGCCTCGTGGGAGGCGACGCTCGAGACTTCCGCTGGATGGTAGGCCTTGGGTCGGCCTACGTAAAACGTAGGATGCAAGCGCACCGTCGTCGCGTTCGCTTCAGCTTACCATGGCGCGGCACCGCCACGCCGCGCCTCCATGGAGACATACGATAAGTCGGCAACTCCTCCCCCACCAAACGTGGAGACCACGGTAGCTGTGGGATCGTCCACGGCGAGCAAAGCTGGAACGCGCGGATGACGCGCGTTGTTCACGAAGAACGGCGTGAGTCCCGTGGAGGCGTGAACCGCATTGTTCAGTGCGAACTCGGCAAGCGGAAGAAAGTCGCTCCACGAAGTAAACGACGTCGCGTAGCTGCGAAGAACGTCCTCGAGAACGCGGTTGACGCGTTCTGTCTGCCCATCCGTCTCGGGAAGAGCCGCGTTTCGGAGTGGAAGCAGTCACCCAGAGGCAGTTGTGGCTTATATCCAGGCGAAAATTCGAAATGAGAAAACGTTCAAGCCGCATCGACTACGTGAGTTGAACGAAGCGATGGATAAAAATCCGAACATCGTTGATGTCACGCGCATTTTTGTGGTGGTGGGCCCAGATTCCACTACCTGAGACATTTACATTGCATGGTGCTCCAAACCCAGAGGAGTTTCTGACGATGGTTGGCTGCTTCGACCCAAACGAGTTCGAGAGACAATTAAGAGTGCTTAGCGTTTAGACTAACAGTTTATCACTTCGTATAAGCGCACTGATGACATATTTTGCTACCCTCCTCAAATCCTGCGCCAACCTGTCAAATAGACCATTGTTGGCTTCGACTGCGGCGAACTGGCCAGTTTTAATTCACCCGATGGTTCATAAAACATCCGAGAAGCAATCTACCGTCGTTTGGGAGCTAGTCAAGTATACTGTATTTTCAGAAACACACGAGAATCTTGGTCGTTGCAGCTTATGGCTTTAACGTTAAATACACGCGTCTCACTACTTCAATCCACTTTCACAAACAAAATGTGTTCGGCAACGTGCATCAAAGTGCTGAACTCGCACCATGCGAGAGATTCGCATACAAAAACTGCAGTGATTCGCCTCGTAGGCAAACAAACATCACATCATATCTTTACAGGAACACGTTCAAAGGACTTAAAACTTGCACAGTAGCTAGAGCGGTTCATCAGACACCGTTCCTGTAAGCCACAGTTGCTATCGATGCGTGTTAGATTTTTTGATTGCACGCGCTCGTCCGCCGAACGTGTGTATAACCCTACCTACTTATGTAAAACTGTAATAAACCCTACCTACAAATGTGAAGGCGCATCCAATGCATCTGATGATGCAACGGGGATACGCTCCGTCACATGGCACGAGACTACAGAGGAGGTAGATTTAAGACTGAGTATACTTAGCTTCTACTAGATTTATCCTGTCTAACCTCATAACCCTTCTCATGTGATAGCCTAATTTCTGCTGGGGCTATGGAGGTTCCTACGTACTCAACCTTCGGTACACTTAGGTACGCCTCAACTGGTACCCACCATACAGTGGACCCTCTCTATAAGAGAGATTGAGGTGCACCACACCACGTATAGTAGCACCTTTTGGGTACGTTATGTGTAACAGGGTTACAGTTACATGGTTATGATACAATAGGATAACCCGTTGCCACTCCAAGAATCTTAGAGGAAGCTCTGCTCTCGTCGTTTTATCTTTCCTCCGCTTAACGACCAAGAAATGGTGTGCGGTGTGATAGGAACAATGTTGGGCACGTCGGATATAAACGACGGTCCAATGTATCTGTCAACGATTTGAATCAACACGATGGGTACGTTAGAATTCGGTCTTGTCATGAAGGCGATACTCAGCCTTTGGTTCCATTACAAAGCCCTGCACTCAGCACCTAGTTGTAAGTCAGTGTTACGGGTGCGTTAATGACGAGTTTATGTTCTGCTGGTACAACTTTATTTACAGGTATGGTCTGGCTTTCGTGCAAGTGACAGGGCTTCCAGAATCTGTACTTCACTGGGAGGCTGGCAGATATCCGCGTGCTTTTCATGAGGATACACTTCATGCTCAGCCACATTATTTGTTCTAAGCACCTTGGCCTGTCTAATAAGGCTCATGTTCGCCGCAGGAACGTCGTCATTACGGTAAGCGATGTTCGTTCCTTCATGCTCGACTGATGGAACTATCGCATTGTATCGAGTGTTGACAGCTTGACGTCCGATTCGGTTTGCTCCATTCGACGCAGACGACTAAGATCGGAGTACCAATCCAGATCATTTTGCCCGCAGGTCTGTGTTCGCAGAGTGCGTACGAGTTGGATCGATTGCCACAGTCACCGTCCTTCAATTTGGTTGGTGTTAGTCAACTTCTTAATAGGTGTAGAAATGGACGCAGGCATTACGGGGTTCAACTGCCCCATATCACCCGTCCAGATGATATCCCAACTGCCAAATAGAATATAGCGATTCTTCGGCCACAACTCACGAAGCCTTTGGTCTATTCAGAGAAGCACCGCGCACGACACGACACTATGTTCGGCGATAATGACAAAGTGCACGCCTTTGGTACTTATTTTGCAGCTTTCTAAGGGTCCTCAATCCTCCTTTGGTAGAATCAAGAGGCTGGTATCTTCGATTGTATCCATTGCCACACATCTATTGTAGGCCGAGCGCGCTGCAAATCGTTGAACCCTTGATATTGAAAGCAGCACTTTCATGATGAGGCATTAGTTTTACGCGATTGGAGTAGCGAATACTTGTACGTTTGTCTCCAAAACCTGTGTGAATATCTTTGACGACGTGGCGAATCAACCACCAACACTTGTCTGCACCACCCTCACCGTTCAGTATCGTTCGCAGCGGACTACATGGTTTGCTTCCAGAGGCATTGGTTCAAGCCGAATTTTTTCTTCTCTTTAATGTCTGCCACTCTGTTTTGACGGATTAAGCTATGAGGTTGAACGGATTCGTTTCCTTTTAGGATCGGATTGCAAGTGTTTAATCTAGACAAAGTAATCTGCCATTGTGGACTTGGAAAGCCTTAGCAACTAGTTGACTCCCGTGAAGCTGCAAGAAGGGAAGCTGGCTCGTGCTTTTGATCTTGAGAACATTTCGGCTTTTGCCAAATATGGGCAGACCAGGCAAAAGAATCCAGAGAGCCTCCTGAGCACTCACCTATCGTACGGAAATGGAAGCATTTGCAACCCGCCTCCGTCGGGTGAGAAGTTCGGTCTTTGCATTACACCGACCAACTGCCTTTGAAATTGCAGCCGCGAAGTCGGAAGTGTCTGGTTCTGACTTACTCACATACGCTACAGTGTACTCAGCTGCACCGTACGCATTCCCAACAAGTTTTTTGTCCATATTTGCAATCCAGCTTTGGAGGAAGGAAGGGTTGTAGTTGTTTGTGTGCTCGTCGTCATGTTCACAAAGTAAGTTAATACGGGTTGCACCATTGGTGCCATGGTCAACGTCCGCAATGCTGTGTTCGCGTCGATGTTTGGGTAAATAGAATCGGCAGTTTCCTGTCTTTACACGACAACTATGTGGTAAAGTGATACCAGAAATCAACGCTCTGTCTACGGAATTTGGGACAAGGCGTACACAACGGGACCAACCGGGATGAGACACGAGAGGTACGACACCCATCCAACCTGAAGAATCTGGGACATGAGGAGTGGGGAATCATACCACGGTATTAAGAGAAGCTGATCTGCTGAGTCAAGTGCTGCGTAAGCCCAGTGGTCAAGATCTATGGCTCTCATTAGAACCCAAGGACGCTGCATGGACCTACCAGATCCTAGATTCAGTCTGCGTCTCGGATCTAGATGTTTAGATCTGGGCTCCAATGTCCAGATCCTAGACCCGAATGCCAGATCCAGATCCAGATCCGGATCCATACTTGGGATCCCACCAGATCCTATACCCGAAGCCCAGATCCAGACCCCATATCCATACTCGCGATCCAACCAGATCCCAAACGCGACCGGATCCCAGATCCTGGTCGAATCTGAAGGCCTGATCTAAGATCCTGGTCGAATCTGAAGCCTGGGTCTCCAGATCCAGATGGAATCTGAATGCCGGATCTCAGATCCAGGGAGAATCTGAATCCTAGATCCCATAGATCTACGATGAGCGACGGATCTACAACTAGGCAACCGCGCGCACAAAAAAAAACATCAATCCAGCTAGTAAGTGTCGCAAGAGGATGGGAGAGAATACGATAGGATGACAGGAATGAATGGCTAGGGACGTAAAGGATAATCAATTGTCAATTTGCTCTCTTTTACGCAAGTCTTCGGAAGCAAAGTGGTCTTAGGACCTTTGTGTCAGCTCAAGCTACATCACCCGAGACCGGAACGTAAGGCACGTTAAATCAAGTCAAGGCGAGGTCAGTCGAGCTCCAGCTCCTGCCACATATCAAGGAATCTCAGAGCGCTGGGTCAGATTCCGCTCGAAGTAAAGGAATCCACGCTAAGGGAGTCGCGTGAAGGGTGCTCAAGGGGCGAGCATCAAGGAATCCACGCCGAGGGAGTTGCGTGA